>JAEAOA010000529.1:355000-419606 GCA_016746295.1 Potamilus streckersoni
CACATTATATTTTCAGAGCATTGCCTTACATAGTTACTGTTTTCATTAATGCTTTTACCTAACTGATTTCTAATGTATCATGACAAAAACATAACATATTCAAAATTGGTCACTAACCAAACATACAAATCGACATCCGAAAAAAGAGTCAATAGACTCAATTAAAACGAGGAAGAAAATTCGCTTACAGATCCAGATGACACTCCAATCAGGAGTAGTGGGAGTAAAAGCTTCATCATTCTTTCTAGTCTTTTTCTCTTGAAATTGTTGTACTGCTAATTCTGCAATTAAAACTAGAGTGACATGAAAAAGAAATTATTTGGTTCAATTTTATTAGAATTAAACAAATCATGTTTAAATAGATTTTTGTACATGTTTGTCGGTAATAAAAGTTGGCATTTGGAATCTGATCAAAATGACCTATTTATACTATATTATAAAAAGCAAGAAGACTTAGTGAGATCGAGTAATTACTAAGATCACCAAAACTGGGAACCTTCCAGGTACAATTTGTACAAATAGAAAAAGGTTCTTATAATAAAAATCATTAGCGTCAAAGTGTCAAATAAAATATGTTAAGAATGGAAACAGAAAAATCAGGCAAAGATCACGATAAAATTAGTTACAAAGGAAAATGTCATCAAATGATCGGTCGTTTGCACGATCACACACAATCACTAGACGCTGTAATTACTGCGAAACGATGAAAGTATGCCGCAAATGAATCGACAGGAACGGGTTTCGATGGGACGGTCTCAAAAAGGCGTCCTGTATCGCGTTGGAATTGTACCTCCTGCAGATTCATCGCTATTGCCAACAGTGCCTAGTGTTTGATGGACTCTCATAAAGCAGACGCAGGCAGCAGGAAATACTCTTTCTGTTGCAGATATCATTCCAAATCTAGTTATTCTGAGAGAATACATGAGAGAATACACGAAAACAATCAACCTAAACGACATCAGTCCTTTGAGAGGATTCTGAAAGTGGACCAGCCCAGGTTTAAATCCTGGCAAGGGCTGATACTTCTATCCTACCCAAAATGTTGAATAAATGGTCGAATTCAAAACATGCATGGAGGTATTATCTGGGAGTATTTATGCTATGTTTTATTAGCCGGTATGTTCTTGTTCTCGGGTAATTTGCACGACTTCTATGGGACTCTTGGAATTATTGGCGACTTGCCAGGTTCATGACATTTTATTTCATGGATGCAAGGAAAATGCTACCATGAAATCGGTACACATTTGTAATACGATTGCATGTCTGATTATTCTGATAAGAAAAAAACCAAGACAAAGTTTTGCCCTCTTTAATATCAGGTGTTTTCTAATCACCACGTATAATAGATTGAATTCTTGCATCAAATTGATATTATTAAAATATATTCAATATATGATAAACTAAAAGTATTCATTATGCCAAAAAGGCGAGTTATTAATTAGATCATTTGGATTATACTATACAAAAATATTAATCATGTAGGCTTGTATAAAGGAAAATAATGTCGTGTCATTTTTTAAATCTTACGCCGGTATTGCGCGTCGTTGCAGAAGTTAATTTGTCTGAGAAATTGATCAAAATTGCTATCTGATCATCCATTTCAGTTTATGTTTTATTGAGATGGGACCCACCTGACCAAGTGAACTTAGTGCGAAACATATTTTATGATATTAAAAGTAACTAAGATAACATAAAACCCTGACAACACGCATAAACAAAACTGGAATATAATTTAGTATCATTTTCTCTGTTCAAAATTTATCATAGCCTACGGAATTTTTTCATAACATTGCATCAACTATACTTTATTTCTAATTTGCTATTTTATTAAGTAAACTTTTTGCTGGTAAAAAAGAAGAGAAGAAAGAAAATGCATCTAGTCAAACATTAGTTGGACACCTAAACAATACGGTCACGAGCTAGATAATTCGATACAACATATTTGCACTTAACAAGTGTTTGTGTAAAACAGAATGTGTCATAAAAGTTCAGAACTTGAGTTCGTACGCATCTCGAAATTTCAATAACATTTTTTGAGGTCAGTGACTCAGTGACAAAGTCCAAATTACCAAGAAATGTTCAAACATATGATGATTGTAATTATTCTTCAGTAGTTTGTGGTTATCGTCATGCAAATTTTCAGCTGACTTTAAATTCAAATATGAGACAGTTTTAATATTAGAAACTAGTGGGCGTGATTAATTTTAAAATTCTTTCAATAATAGTTTAAGTTACTCTGTACGTGTTTATATACTTTCTTTTCAATCATTCTACTAAAATTATATTTGCCACTTTCGAAAAACAAAACTGCACAAGGACAATCACCAAACACCACAGGGCATCAAATAGACAGCAGCGATAAAAAAATGTCAATGTGCTCTAACCGCTAAGGACATTCTCTAGCTGTCAAGTGGCCAAGTACAAATGAAGCGTCGATATGGTATTTGATTATAAACCTGATATGTCAAGACATTTTTACCGTAGATCACATTGCAGGACTATCAACGTTGCAATGTCGAGCTATACGTGACTTGACTTTAACCACTTATACGTGCCTTGATATTAACCACGGCAATGACAATCATGTAGGTAGAAGCGTTTGACCAAATTCGAAAATTATGTTAAGGCCAATTTATTCTTTTTTGTAGTCAAAATTATGGTTTTGGTATTAAGAGGGTTAATAAAGGACAAGAATGTTAGATTAGTATTATACATTGAATGTTTTAGTCAGGTTTTATAGCATAGCTGTTTCGCAAATATTAACTTGGATCAACTGGAGAATAGGGGACACAAGATGCTGACAGTCTGCCTCCAAGAGGTTAAATCTGTACTATCATTGCTATTAAACGGCATATTATTTTGTGAATGACAAAATCCAAAAAATATTTGGAAATGTTCAGGAAACATATATGATTAAATATCTGATTTTCAAACATTTCGAAAGGTAGAAGTTGTGTTTGTCTTTTTGTCAACGGAAGATGGATATATAAATTATACTAATTCAAAAGTAATGACAATTTAAAATTTCTATGCTTCTAATAGCAAAACCATGCCTACATTATCATTCTTCTAGAAATGTTTGTTTCTGAAATTTTACATCCTTGTTCAGAAAGCTTTTTGTCAAGTTTCACTACGTCATACAGTTTTATCCAATGAATACACTCTGATATGGAAACAACCGGATCAATGCTTTGCTCTGTACATGAATGCACTAGCACAGCTAAATCACGTGACCTTATCGATTGTTTCAAGATATAGTGTTTTTAGTGCTATGGGAAGTTTATGATTCGTCTTTGTCCTCTTTTCTGAAAATTCCCAGTGATGAACTTGCAATATGAACTTGCAATGCAAAGTTTACCAGTATCTATTTTATCATTGAATGTTGTCAGTTTCAATCTAGTATCGTTATATATTCACTAGGAGATCGGTCTAAACAGTTTCATAATAATTCGTTGTCTGTATTTATTCCCTCTATGATGAAGTTGGAAAGCGTTAACAAAGGTAAACTTTTTAAATGTTGTCGCTACTTCTGGTTTTGTTTAGCTGTTTATATTTTGCACCTCATTTCAAAATTCATTTTTGGTAATTATAATTAAAATGTTCATATTGAAAGCATTTTGAAACCATTTAATTATTTACATTTTTAAAATAACATAGAATTACCCACAATTTTTATGAAAGCATTCATTTAACATACGTTAACAGTAACAATAATGCAGAGATTGGAAAGCGTGGCAAAAGTAATACAGAAGTATGATATTTTATCACGCGAACCTGGCAAGAAAAAAAACTCAAGATAGTTTGAATAAAATTCCATGCATTCATGCAACCTTCTTTTAATATTTCTTATAATTAGTTCATATAAATAGGATATTGATAATTTCCATAGATGTAACTCTAAACCAATGTGCACTTCTCATTTTTATATTTAGTTATTAGCAAGCTTACTCAATGGGTATGATACATTTAAGTAACTTTTCACTGAAATGCACATACTTTCTAATGCTGAAATTTTGATATTTGACTCTGCAATGTATTTGGCCAGAGGAGGATATTTTCAGGAAGACAATTACGCAAGTATATTATAATAACAAAGATATTCAAGCCATTTCTACATGCCATATTTTAGCTGTATGTTTGATGCACTAGAGCAGTGGAGTCGGTGATATTAGAATAAGGATGTTTGCATATGTTCCTTATTTCCAGATCGGATATGTTACACATAATGTCTAATTCACTCGCCACTAATAAGTATCACGTACCAATGATAGAAATCATTGAATACATTTTTTTTCGATGCTTGCATTGGCAAAGACAAAAGACAAATTCGATACAGAAAATAGACTATTCCGGCTATAGGTAGAAATAATGTTGAGCCTAAAAGTTTTACCAGGTTGTCAAAATATGAATGACTTGGAAAATCAGAAATTCCACGAAAATGTTTAAAACAAATTAACTGAGAATTATTCATCCAAGAGAAAACTTCAAAACCATATCATTATGATCACATACTTGAATATTATTTTAGGAGCAAATGTCTTAGAAAATTATCTATTTCAGAGCAAATGTAAGATTCAGCATTGGTTGTTAAAATCTTTGGTGATATAATCAAAGAGTAAAATATTAATATGCTATAAATGATAAGTTCAAAAAGTTAAATAGTGACACCCAGCATTAGAAAGAATGAATAAACATACCTCGCTCTGAAGGAAAGCCCCAGCTTATTTCTTTTTGCATCCTTGTTCACCAAGTTATATCAGATTTGTATGACGTCATGGACTAGTCAGACAGCTTTATCCAATGAAAAATCTCGGATAAAACCTACCATCTGATCAATGTAGTTTTATATTGAATAACCTGGCTTGTATCAGTATAGTAAGTGATATTGCAAATCCTTTAATGAAGTTACGATCTCAGAGCGATGGAACCACCCTTCTTAACCACCTTTTATTATGTTTCACGATGTGTTATTGAAATATATCAGTAGGAAGATCACGCTATTGCCAGAGTGGATATTCCTGTTTTATTGACATAAGCTAGATATATCTTTCGAATAAATTATTTTCAAATTTATGAAATATTTTATCTTTAAAAGCTGCTTGTTCTATAAGTATTGTAAAATTTGGAACTTACTTATATCAATGCATCAATGCATCCATTAATGGTATTCACACATAATAGAAATATATTCTTTATAATGTATAACATACAGAAAACATAAAAGTAGATATGAGGAAATATTTCAATGGTGAAGTGGAAATATTTTGTATAGTCGCGTGTGGGTGAAACCACTTGCGACATTTCAAATATTTCCGTGAAATATGTTATTGTATCTACTAAAACAAAAATGATTCTTTCGTCAAAATGATAAAGTGGAAGCATCGTGTCTTGTCACTTGGCTCCTAGTAATGAAATAAAGTTTACCACCACTTGAAATACTTCCTTACATCTACTAGAGATCAATATCCTCTCTATCATCGAAAAGATCGCATTCTCTTTTATGCGTGCAGATGCAACAAAGACTTCGTAAATATTCTGTGAAACCTGAACCACTTGCGAGTTACCAATATGGCTTCATTTTCTTGGTTTGTAAAGTTGCAGAGTCTTTTACTGATATATGAACAAATTTGTAAAACCTAATAAGGTAAAACATATATCTAATTATTTGCGTAAGTTGATTTAATTGGGTTCTTGTTTCACGCATTTTCAAACATTAGGTTTCATAAGAAGGAATAATCATCCAACTAGGAACCTTTTAGATCCCTTGTATTACATTCTTTAACTGCCTACAAATCATTTCCTTTCTAGCCTTTGTCTGTACATGCAGCTATCAATAACGCTGGTAAATAGTAATATCAGCAGGATTTCAAATGTTGCTCCTGGTAAGGACAAATTTTAGTATAGCACAAACTAAATCTCATGAAACTTTGATTAATATTCCATTTTGTTACTGCAATGAAGAGATTCACAGACCATCTGAAGACCAGATTTATCTCTATATCAATAGCCGTTTTGTGTTAATTTAGTTTCTATTTTATTAAAATCAAGCACATAGCCTACATGAGATATCATCGAATTTGGCATGGTTGTTTTACTATTAAATGTACAATTCAAAACTAGTTGATCATACAAGATATTTTTCCCGAGACAAATTTGTGTTTAATGATAAACAAGCTAACGAGGGTATTTCTAATTGTCATGCTTTGGTTGCATGGATGTTGCCAAATATACGCAGATGAATTTATTACCTATATGTAATTTTGATAACGTCTTTCCATAAAATATAACATGTCTGATAAATTCGTTACAAATAAACGTGACGTGAGCTTTACGTCAAGAAAACTGAAAGTCTGTTTCCTTTTACAAAGATTCTAGAAATTGTACAACATTTTCTTACTTGTGTATTAAAATAGCATCATATGGAATCACTGCGACTGTAAATCAACCATAAATGAACATTATTTCAAACTTGGAGAAATCTTAATTAATGAACTATGCTGTCGTTGGAAAATCGTTCGATATAATCTTATTCTCACATTACTTACTGATCTAGCAGGCTAAATGAGATTAATTTACAGTAAAACTCCAATTGGTATGTATGTCTAATAACAAAGAAATATTTGGTCACAACGTAGTCATATTAATATATAGCGGTCTTTCAGTTAAAATATATGTGATGTTACTTATATTTACTTAAGTTATGAATGGTATCTATGTTTAAAATTAAAAGTATTTATAACTGTTTTGAAAATCTTCATGAAGTTGATTACCTTCAAGCATGCCACGTTGTACAATTGATAATTGCTATCTGACACTACATGCAGATCAATAATAGAAGGTTGTGCTGTTAATACTCGGGTCGAGTCATAGAGATAGTCCATTATCAAACTTTGTGCTTGTCCTCATTTTAAAATATGTAGCATATAATTGGGGAAGGTTTGCATTCTCATGATTAAGATGTTAAATTTAGAGGGTACTTATTTAAATCAGAAACACAATACCGTATTGTTCCACGTTATCCATTAGACGTGTACCCTAACACTTCACCTTGCAAACGAATATAAAATTCATGAACATATGTGTAGGTTACTAGACTTTAGCCAAATTGCTGAAAAGTTTTGTTCTCTAACTCAGAGTTTGAAAATGTACAAATGAAAACATACTGAATCACTCAATGTACTCGACAGTAAATATCAGCTTTGCATGGACTCCAACAATATGAATGCGGAGTCACATTATAGAGTTATGAACCTTATTGTGACAATGAATTTTTTAGCTTCTGACAGTAAAGAAAAAGGAAAGCACAAGACATTTTAAACGTGCCAATCACATCATATGAGCATAGTAATGGGCGTTGATTACAAATTCATTTTTTAGCCCTCTTATCTGATGTCTATAAACGGTGTGCACACAGTATGTCTGATGCAACCACGCTTCGTTCATTAACCTGATATCCCTGAAAGGAATATTGTTTTCTAATTTAAGACATTTTCCTCAATACATTTTATAACAAATAGGAATCTCAAATGGGTTTCAAGAATTTAATATTAAATCACACCCTCTTGATATTCTATTCATCAAAGTTTTTATTTCAGTAGTGATCATTTAGATAGAGAGAAGAATGAATAATTCCGTTAATTCTGACAGACAGTGCACCTTCCATTTGTTGTGCATAAAATATAGTCCCAAACAAAGTAAAACTGGTAACAGTAGATTTAACACTTTTAAAACTATAAAACAAATGATTCCATCCGAGAAAAAAAAAACAAAGCATTTTATAACAACAAAATCATTTTATCAAAACATAATAATCAATGAGATATGATGCCACATTGTTGCACAGTAGATCTAGTGTACATGTTTGCCCTATAATGTCATGTAGAGAACTATTTGATTGGATTACTGGATGCATACATTTCCGTTTGTACTATAGTGCATTTTGACCGGATATTTACATCATTTGATTTGGAACAATATAAAGAACAGAAGACGTATATAAATTTAATTTTGAGTCGAATCTTCATCCCATAATATACTGCATATAAATAATGTGGTTGCATAAAGTTATGTTAGGAGATCAATTAGTTATTCGGCTTCAACATGCATGACAAGACAGTGAAACTGACAACGAGAGCTGTTTTACGTATACGGGAATTCAGCGACTAATTCACACGAAGTTTTCTTCGAGTGGGACTGTTTATCCTTATATACAGAATGATGCAAAAATCCTGCACAGCCAAGGACATTCTAAGATACGGCCATGCTAACGTTTTGGTCACTAAGTAAGGACGGTGGGTTCCAATTCTGCAGCTATTGCAAAACGGGAACACTTCAGTTTCGAGTTGTGTCTCTGGTATATTGGTACTATTTCTCCCGGATGTTCCCATTTTCGCACCTCTTTACAAACACAACTAATCCGTGATATTGGAAAAATGGGCTTTTTACTCAGGTATAAATATAATGCTGTACCATTAGTGATGCCGCCATCCAATCTCTTCTCACATTTAGAATACACGTGTACATTTTTAGTTTTAAAGATTAGGTAATGGGTAATAGACATTCTAAATCCAGGAACTGAATACTTGTAATATGCCAAAAATACCCGGCAAAATGCTACGTCGCCTCCAAACATTTCCAGATATGGCTATTTTTAATAAGTCACAAGCAAAATGTCCGTACTAATTAGATTCAAGAATAAGATACAAAAGCTAGTTAGATAACGATACAATGCAAGCAAACATTTTAAATTGCAGTAATTAAAAGCAAATTGCTTTCAGTGTTACTTGAAGCTAATTCAAACATCTGGATACGTAATGGTTTCAGATTGTTACCATCCATCTGCGACATGAGAAAGGGAAAATAAATAAGTAGTGCATGAGAAGTATTCATGCACAAACGTAGGAATAATTGAAGCCATAAACATTGATATAAATTAAATCCCAAAATAAAATTTTCGAGCAGTCTCGCACTGCTAATTTAATATTAATATTGATTAACTGTTAAGTCCTATACCTTTGCAAAACTCCAATTTTATGGCAACGCGGTCGGTAAATTACTAAGGAATAAATTATATGAATCATATAGGTATTCAGAACTATTGCATCAATGGATGTGGATTGACTTCATTTATCAGACCATACTGTATAACCATTGTGTATTTAGCTACCATCATCTAAATGGTTACAGGGCCTAACACAGAAAGAATATAGTTCTCCACGCACATGAAAGTCTACATTTAAATGTCATTGATATTGAACAAGAGGTAAAAAGCACAATATTTGTGACAATGTGAAGGTGATATAAAGATAAGCCAAGAACATTTTTGTTTCATTTTATATTTTTTAATTGAGACAAAAAGACACAAATGAAATTTGCATACGTTTCAGATAGTTAAAGATAGTCTCCTGTCCAAACACTAAACATGTTTTTGATTGTTCTGGTAGTTTACATGACTTTCATCATGCAGAATTATTAAACGTTGCCGTTCTTGAGGAATATGTGTCCATTTAGGAACGCAACAGCTATTCTTTTCATTGTGTTTAATTATAAATTTTTTATACATGCTACAGTGCATATATAGTAATCATGGTGTAACCATAACAAAATTACTTTAAATATATCTCTTATTTGGGAGCCACAATACAGCCTTGTCAATATTCGTGATCAGTTTAAGTAGCAGGTAGTATTTGCTTGTAAAGGGATATTTATCTATAATAAATAACTAGCTATTTGAGACGAATCTAAATATCGTCATAGGTGTTGTTTGTAAGTAAATCCTTACTTCAGATGTAGTTAGTATTTAATAGAGATGTTTGATAAAACTGAATGTTGAAGGATTTTTTTTTCAGTTACCACATGGTCAAAATGATTCAGCCAAAATGACATTCATGTAGATCACCTAATGTTTTAAACGTTGATTCAATATTTTTTAATTTTAGTACAAAAGACTATTTCATAGTACTCCAAAGAAACAGAACAAAGAAGTGTAAGAAAATCAACAAACGATTTCTGTCCAAATAAAGCGAGTCAAAATTTAAAAGATTATTTGACACATGTGAATTCACACAAAACAACTTTCTATCACAACTCAATAACTACAGAATATTGTAAATGAAATCCAATGATCTTGAGTATTGTTATGTATGTATCCAAAGTCTTCAAGAACTTGATGTGCTGCAGTGGTATAGTCCATGATGTATTTTTTATATGATTTCCGAATATTTCTGAAATATCGTTGTAGTCCAAATGAGTGCTTTGAAAATATAATAAACAATCTAAACAAATGAATCCTCTTAAATTATACCTGAACACAACTTTCAATTCCCGACGTAGGTTCCCAGCGACTGAAATTAAGCAAAAATGAATAAAATGTTACCACATCCTTTAACCTGACCTATGCCTCAACAGTAGTTTTAGGAAAATGTGACCAACATGTAAGCAACTGGCGGGCTTGATATTTAAAAATTCTGCCCTCAAGAGCGGACAAAGGTCATGCACACAATGTAAATTACATATGCTTTCCAAACTAGTGGAATTTGACGACAAAGGCACTTGTGTATGGCTGTAGGGTTTAATATCTTAATAATATTTAGGCCGGTTGCAATTATACGTTTTTCAAATACTAATCATCTAATGGCATTCTCAGAGAAACTACTTCATGGAAATATTTAAAAGTTTGGCTCTACAGAAAGGCTTCATAATACCAAATTATGTTTTAGATAAATGTAACTTTTAACATCTCTTCACTCTCTTACTGCATTAATCGAGCGAATCAGCTGCCAGTGTCAGAAACACAAAATTATTTTAAAAAGTTTGAATACTGAGTGAGCATTACCAGTGATATTTTGAGTAGGATGGAAATGAATTTTGGTGTGTTGCGGCCGATTGAAAAAGAGACCTAAACATTAGCAAAACTAGTTACATTCTGCCAAAGTTAGTACAAACAGTAAATATTCGATTTTGTCAACATTATGAGAAAGGAAATAATATTTAATAATACTTGAAATATTCATTGTGAGTATCAGAAACATGATCTTGTAAAGAGTGGGGATGTGATGTCATGTGATGTTATTATCATTATTAACGTATCTTTAACAATTTTTCAGTCATACCGCTACAATGTCTGCAGTGTGTCAGTTTATGTCGAGCACTGGGGCACCGTGCCGCAGACATGTAGCATAATGTCCCACCCAGTCACATTACCCTGGCAACAGGCCGACAAGTCCTAACACTAACCTCGTAAAGAGTGGTGAAGCCACGAGTTGCAATATGTTGTTTTTGTTACTACAAGATGAAATATACCCTATATTAAGGAAGAAAAAGACACTTGTCTTTTTATCATATATCAAACGTGCACAAGAATGGAAGTATAGAAGATTAAACTCGCACTTGGCAACAACACGCACACCAACATAATTTTGCAAATTCACCTCACTTTCATAGGCTGACAATTTAAAGATACTTGATATAAGAAAGAGGTAGGATTGAGTTGACTTAATCCGTCATAATAAATAACATTTTTGCCATTTTTAAACTATTTGCCTTTATCTAAAAACAATGCAAGGGAATATATGTCGTTAAAATTGAAGTAAGTAGCAACAACTCCAGGAAGACGATAACGGCATCTGGTCATATTTCATTATCAAATATTACGCTCCATATAGTTTCTATTTATATGTTCAAGCCCGAAAGTTATTCGTTTTATTCTTACAGGTACAACTTTATAGGCACACAAGCGTCTCATGGCATGTTGGGAATTTTTTGTATCTTCACACGTGAAAACATAACGAAATATTTTTCTCATGCAAAATATAAGGATGTATTTTCTACATGTGAAAATATATAATGAAAAACTATGAAAATTATTTCGCCAGTAAATCTCTCTTTCTAGCAGATAAATAAATAGTAAAACATTATAATAGCTGGTATCACCTGGATAGGATTCGTAACATTTACTCACGTTAGGATGTGACCATTTATAAGTATAAAGCATAAAAATGATAACATTTCCGAAAAGGTTTCGACAATACAGTCGAATTCACTTTGGGCTGTAAATGTGATTGATCAAAATGTCAAGAAGGTCATCTAGGAAGCTGAATATGTGCTTACCGTACAAGATTAATGTACATAGGTCACAGAAAAGGATTAAATTTAAAAGAACTGCTTGCTTAGTCTTTATTTACCTTCGATTCTTTAATGGAACACGTAATCAACAAATTTGCCACTTCTATAGTAATCAAATTTGGAAAACATTATTGTTATTTCTTAAAAAGGTTGAAACATTAAACATCTCTGGACAGTTTTCCCTTGAAATAGTTTTAAAATGCCGACGGAAGAAAGGTTTGCAGGGTACAGTAATTCATTTTTAGAGACGGGAAATTGAATTAAATATTTGTTTCGGAACATAGAATTTAGTAGGTCAAATAAAATACATTCAGAATGATAAGATCGCGACATAGTTTTCTATTTATTTCTTCATAGTTTGATTAACGTATTATTATTGTTCATAAAAGGAAATGTGTAGTAAGATCTTTCTTATCGTTATGAGGATAAAATGGCATCCTGCTATCTCTCAGCTTTATAAATAACATATACAGGTAGATTGTACTCCTGACCGACAAAGGGTGTATAATCTGTAGAATGAATTAAATACTTGTTTTTCTTTGTTTATATGGCTATCTTAAATTCAGTTAGTTGATTTTGTAGTGTCAGTTAAGCATAATTTTTAAGGAAATTTTGTATGCAACTTTAGGTATCGCAGAATGCATTATTGCCACCAACCTAAGAATCTACGATTTCCTAGTTTATTTCAATAACAACCATATATATGTAAAAAAATCTTTTTTGAGTTGCTTCCCTGGAAAATTAATAACGAATGCTGTGTAAGGGAGTTTAGTTTTAGATTGTCTATATTTACCCGTATTTACCATATGAACGGACTTGAATTGTCATAAGCATATGGCAAAAATGAAAGCAACAGCAAAAAGCCAACAAAATAAAACTAAACAGAGCGTGTGATATGACAATGCCTTATATCAATGTTGTTGTAATCGACGTCTACTTCAGCCACCCATGATTCTATTAAATGAAATGAGACATTGAATTTGGCTTGTTCGAATAACAGTTAGATGTGTGTTCGTGTTTAATTTGTCAGAGTCTGCTACTTCTTAGGGTAGGAATAAGCATTTGTCTCCTTTTCATCCAGCTATCATGGTTTTGATCCTGTCCTGTAACATCAAATATTTTAGATTAAGTGATGGAATCAGATCAAAATAAAGAGGTGTGTTTCATAACCACATTGGTGTTCTATAAGATGGTCCATTTTCATTAGGAAATGTTATGCATATCACACTGATATCATCTTTTAAAGATCAAGGTCATGGATCAGAATCTGAACTGCGAAACGCATTTGCTATCCCGTTCTTTGAAATTTAGATATGAAACTATGTGTTTTATACAATATAATTAATTGGAGGGATACGGGTAAATGACCGGGTTTTGTTTTAATAGGAACAAGTTTTACTGATGGATATAACTAGTCTTGTAGCGCAACAACAAGTGTTATTGATGAATGACTAGTCGTGTGGCTGCAAGAACAGGTGTTACTGATGTGAAGACAGTTTTTTAGCTATAAGAACAAGTTGTGGTTGATGGAAGGAACTAGTCTTGTGGCTACGTATTGATCATAACGTCTTTTAAGTTAAAGGGAAACAAATTAATTTCAAGGCAAAGTGGTGATGATGCGTTTCTGTCCTACTCCCAAAAAGCTTTAAATGCTTTTTTCAGTTATTTGTAGAAAAATAGAAATACTCATATCCATCATATTAGTTTGAAGCAAGAACATTTAAGAAAAATAAACCCTTCACCTAATTCTGAAATTCTAATGTCGGTCCATTAGAAGAAATTATCAAATATCCGATGTATGTGTGTGCGTGTCTGTGTGTGTGTTTGTGTGTGAGTGTGTTGTGGGGTGGAGGTGGTGTGGTGGTAGGGGAGAGCGATGGGGATGGTGTGAGAGAGGGGCAATAATTACTGCCTAAGTATATTTGTAAGGTGAAGCTATTGAAATATGCATGTTTTAGAGATTATGACCCAGAATCACGAATTTTCCGATCATCCAGTTTAGGATGTCTCATTCAATTCGCATTTTCAAATAAAAACAGCGACTTTATTAGAGCAATACAAAGAGTTCATAGAGAGATTGGTTGGAACTCTTAAAGACTGGACAAAGTAATCAGGTTTATGACACTCTTTGAACACTGTAGCTTTGATTATACCTTTATGTTCTGGACATCGGATAATAGGCAAGTGTAAATAAAACCGTAAAAACAAACATTTTTGAGTTGTTGGTATGGAATGAACTAATGTAAAAATAGCCTGAATGTTATATTCTTTCTCCCTGGTATGAGACTTTTTACCTGTTTCGTATCAATATTACAAGTAAAATCAAACATTAATATCTGGATGTTTATATCCAAGAAAACTACTTGCTTAATGTTGAGCAAGAGAAGATACTGTAAAGAACGAATGTGGATGTAACAAGACTGTAGACCCCATGGTAAGGGCAATAATGCTTATAACAGTTGCACCCTTTCATTTATATTTCAAGCCACGTGATTATAAATCTCGCATTTTGTACTGAGGTATGTGTAACACGATGACCGGGCTGGTTTCTGGATTTATAACAGAACACTTTCCATGGTGGTAATTTAGAATGTTTATTAATGAATGACTCAAATGAAAAAATAATTATGATTAATGTGTCCGTTTAAAAATCGAAAAAATGGACAAAATTAACAAAATCTATATGAATCTAATATTGTAACATAAATGTGAATACAAGTAAATGACTTAACACAGAATAAGGCCATGATTCGCAGTAATTTCACACGAAGAACAAATAGTGAGTTCTACTCAAATTGCAAATATGTGCTTTACTCTTATAGTGAAATGCATATACTCAATTAGAGAAGAAATGAACTACTTTACTGAAATAGTAAAATGTTGAAATGATGAGACAGATATACAAAATGACTTTGCAGTCCCCAAACACTGGGTATAACAAACCACAATATCAGCCAACTGTTAAAAGATTGCATATATGGAGTAATTCAAAACACTACAACACTAGCATACTTGGCTATCAGTTACACTGGTCATTCAAGAAGTCAGCATTACAGATAGTCACCGACCACTATTAAATTCCTTAGTCAATCATGCAATCAGAGCCCACGAATCGATCAGCAACTCCCGATCACCTCATATTCAACCAGCAACAAACTATTCATTCAGCTCTACAGTTTCGATGGTCAGCTTTACAGCTGCTATTGTCAGCTTCTATAATTAGCTCTAAAGCTGGTACCTCGTCTTTTCTGAAAATAAATCTAACACCGTGTACTATGAATGACACAGATATATATGATTACACGTAATGACGTTATATGCGTTATATGTCTTATATTATCGGCACGATATTACAGAGCAATAAATAACAATAAATAAGGATCATATGCCACTAAACTTTTCTTAATAAATTTCAATTGCATTAATAATGTAGATCTCACGTTGAGTCACATATAATGATATAAATTATTTGCATAATACTAAACAAGCCGGAGATACATAGGAAATGTACTAAAATTAACGTGGTAGTACAATAGTTATAATATCCATTAGAAATTAATAAATAACTCGCTAATCTCTTCAGGTGAAGATATTCAAGTTCCAAAGTATACTGCTCTCTGACGAAACGTTTCGTAATGTAAAGATTTCGACCTACGATGAGGTATTTATACATAGGCAATGTAGTCCTACATGGTCAGTGCGCTTGATGAATCGGTTTTTCCAATCGAAAGCACTTCGTACGTGCGGCATCGGATGAACCGACTCACTATTTCAAAACATTGTACAATATACATAAAAACCCCTTCGAGCATCGTTGTGCACAAAAAAATGAAAACCCAGTATCCGTATTTAATAAATAAAAGGATTTGTACAGTTCCAAAATAGTACAAATTGCTTCCTGAGTAGTCTTTAAACCTCTGCAATACCACTGTTTGTTTTCTGCACAACTCTTGCAGAAGCTATAATCTAATATCTCTATTTTCCACAAGGTTTTCACTGAGTACCAGGGAAAGATTAAATCTTACAGAATGTGTGATTCAATATATCATTTTCATTTTATTATTGTTCATTACGTTTAAACAATTCAAAGTTGAGTGTTGACAAGGCTATGTGCATACATACATACATACATACATACATACATACATACATACATACATACATACATACATACATACATACATACATACATACATACATACATACATACATACATACATACATACATACATACATACATACATACATACATACATACATATCAACTGGGCGGCTTTCCAGCTTTAGGTCCACGAAACCAGCAGAGGGATTAAAACTTGCATAGGTCGATTGTGGGTTTTACGTTATACGTTAAGGCTATTTGGTGCCTCAAAAAGGATTATATCATTAAGAAGTATGTATATACCAAAACACGACGATGATATGTCGAAAAGATATGAAGGCTCTGAATCAATAGGGGGAAATATATGGTGTGTATAAAGTGTAATTAGATATATTAAAGTATACATTAGGTTAACAGTACAAAAGTTGATGAAAAGACTAAAACCAAATAGGGTTGCTGGCATTCAATATTTCAGAATAAACTTAAAATGAAAAAGCGTTTATTATATTAAAAAGCTCCTTCATGTGTTGAACAGTAATGATCGTATGCAGGTTCGAAACAGAAACAATATATCATAAAGTTCTTCACGCTGAAGGATTCATTCAAAAATTACAATGCATATATCTCACTAAATGGGGTGTTTTATACCAGGTCAAAAGGTTGTCGTATTTTACAATAGACGGTTCTATAGAGAGTACTATTTTAAAAACATTGTTTCCATTTATATTACTTTCAAACATACATGCACTGATAGAGAATAATATACTATAGTGCGAGAAACAGAGCTCAGCATGTGTGTTTGTTACGTATATATAATTAAATTGCTTGTACGTATGGTTTAAAATTATTTTCATTTCATTTTTGTTTCATTGTATTTAATTTCAATAAATATTATTCTAGGACTCGGGATTCTATTTTTAGTTGTGAGATATATTTTTATCACAAAGTTTGTTTATTCAAGACCAAGATGTAATACGTGAGCATTATCATTGAGTAAGTCTTACCCTGGTAATAGTGTCAACAGGAAGTTAAAATGATTGGTCAGTATCACAGACATACTTCCTTTGCGTGATTACTGTTTGTAAACAACATTTTGTATGATTTGTTTTTGAGTGGGTTCTTACTGGCGGAGGTTACAAAAATAGTGTAGTAAGAGACTACATGACCAATCTCGCGAGACTACAAATGAGGCATTGGGGTTCTAAGTACGCAACTCTAATGTTAATTCTAATGTTTTTTCGAGAGAGTCATATAACAACGTGAAGGAACAAGGTGTATTTTTTTAATTTGTTGTCCAGATTGTTTGTCCTTCGCCTAATATTTTTATTCAATAATTTATTCCCCTGGAAACTAAACAAGTTGACGTTTTTATAAAAACATTCAGAACTATATTAATGTAAGTTTATTCTGGAATTATTCGGAAACAAAGACTGTGATTCAAGTGAGGAATATTATTATTCATGCATTGGACCACAGCTGACGTCATCGCTTTCCATATGTATACGTCGTCGGGACTCGAACCTGGATTCTTATAGGACTATTTAGCGATAGGACTTGTGTTTTCATTATTAGTACCGCATTTTGGATTATATTCACAGACTGCAAGTCTTATTTACCTATTTTTACATTGTTGTCTAGGGAAATAAATTGTTTCGTTAAAATATACAATGTCTGTTAGCTTTCATTCTTTTTTTGTTACTGAGTACGAACCCTTGTCACGTAACAGTGTTCTATTTTTAACTCTTTAGGAATGGAAGTACTGATTGTGAATCGGATAATATAATAGATTTGGAATGGTACTTACAGATAAGCAAACAGCTAAACTTACCGAGACACACTTCAATCAATAAATGAGTTATGTTATCTGAAGGTGTAATCGACATGTTTCTATTTGAAGCTTATTTCAGAACAAGTGAGGTATGCCTGATAAAATAACAGTGACTCCAAGCAACACTTACATCAAGTATTTATCATTTTATAAATAACCTGAATGACTGCGGGCTGAATAACCAAACGATAGAAGTTAGGTGAAGACCCACTCATTACTATGCACGACAAAACAAAAACCAACACTGTGTAACAAAATATACTCGAACATTTGTAATCTGGTTAAGAAAATAAAACCTTAAAAACTGAATTGTATTACCTGATAATTAAATGACATAACTTTTGTTGAAGGTTTATTCCACATGAATGATTCATACAATACGAAGGTTCACTGGAGTAAATGAACTAACCAATGTGTGATGAACTGTATACTACTGCTTTTAAATCATATTATCAAAAAGCGATACGACTGTCACAATATTAAGATTTACATGTTTATATCTGTCTCAAAATAACACTTTTATTATAAACTAACCATTCATCTGCTTCAAATACTATATTACCTCAAGGAATTTAAATAGTGGCATGGGCGCGTTGCGTGTGTTTGCGTTTATATATATATATATATATATATATATATATATATATATATATATATATATATATATATATATATATATATATATGTGTGTGTGTGTGTGTGTGTGTGTGTGTGACAGCTAAGTATATCTTAAGGATTGTATAACTAGAAACACATTTAGGGTCATTTACTACATTTACTACACATCCAAAAGACCTATGGTTAGCGATAGAAGTAAACAATTTAATACGAAAGGTGCAATGTATAGTTTTATGCACAAATTTAAAAGTCATAAAAATGCAAGTGAGGTCGGAAAGGTCCATAGTTTGGGATTGATCTATTAAAACAAAGACTAATAAAGAATAATTCTGTTCAGTCTAATGTTGGGCTTTATGATCATGAGAGTGGTGTCAGAGTCGTAATTTTTCATATTTTGCCTCCAGTCCTTAGTCCTAAGTCCTCAGTCCTCAGTCTTCAGTCTTCAGTCTTCAGTCCTAAGTTTAATCCCAACACTGCTTCATCCTGTTACATATGTATCAGACGTAAAGCTGCGTCTGCAAGAAAGCTTCCGCTTCTCGTCAGGATGCACATTGAACAAACAATGAAACTGGTGTATATGGATCGTCTCTGGAGCTTTGAAAGGTGGTTATGAAAATATTTTAGTGAAAATAGATCACTTCGTTAGATATACCGAGGTGTTTCCAGCTGGAAAGCTGACTACTAGAACAACATCAAGACTTTTGTTTCACAACCATTTTCTATTTTACGGTTTCCAAGCACGCCTTCATAGCGACCATGAACGTACCTTTGAATCAAACGTCATCAAGTAATTATGTTAATACACCTCTATCCAGTGTCATGCGCAACATTATATATAAACAATTCACCTACACCTTTTTAAACACGTTTGGTAAGATTAGAATACAAAACAAGACTAAAGAACATACGTTTCACGAGACCAGTCAAGATAGTCTGTTATTTTCTCCAGTTATCCTAATGTTTGCCCGACACCCTCCTTTAGCACTACATGTATTCATAGGTATCCTTCAATCTGACCAGGGATTCCAAAATTAGTATGATGCCTGCAAGCGAATGTCTGTTTTAGTTAGCATGTACCCGTAAAACGCATTTATTGAGATTTCAGCAGGTGATGAAATTCATTTACTATTTAACAGTTGCTGTTATCCTTCAAGGTCATTATTTTCAGTTTCAGACTCTTCAACTTAAATGCCTAGACAGGATTTAATGTAGAACTGGAGAATAATATGGAATGGTACCGTATTAACTAGAATTCAAGTATTGTTAAAATTCATTTAAAAAAAGCAAAAATGTCCAGTTTATCGTTAATGATGGGTTCTTGAAGAAAAGCAAAATGTATGTTGTGCTTTGTTTTAAAAAATACAGTAATGTAACGTAACATTCGTAAATTCGTTTAAGTCTTTATTGTCTTAGACAACATCTGTATATTCATTCATTCTTTAAGCTATTCGTTTTTCCGCCGTCCAACTATATTTCTAGAAATGAAAACTTGCATAAACCGTATTATGTAGCTCAAATCGTAAGTGCAAGATTAACCTGCACAGTTTCCTGCTGGATGTTAACAAAAATGACCTGTTCATTCTCTCTCTTTATCTTGTTGTTATTGTTGTTTTGGTTTTAAGACCATCATTCAGCGCAAGATAGGCAATATATAGTAGCTAGTAGTATACCTGTTGAAGGAAGACCCAGGGAACGAACCAACGATACAAATAAAGCTTTTGGCAAGCTTTCTCACATATCAACGTTAGCCGAGTTCTCGACTCGTACCTATGTAGACATGGCACTGATCGATAAAGGCGAGTGCTTTACACCACTCGGCCACCAGTGGAGCATCGTCTTGCCAATGATTCGTATTATGATTCACTCTTAAATTAATTCCTGTTTCTGTACTGTCGTATTTTTGTACGTTTTGTACCTCAGATAATATAACTCTGGATAATTAAAGCCAAACCTTATAATACACATTACGGATGACATATACACATTCCTCTTTACTTTTCATTATTCAATTGTTCATGCACCGTTGAAATACCGGTATTATGAAACATAGCTTTGTAAAGCAATTTACTGCTTGCAGTCAACAACAAAAGACCGCTTCTGATATCTCTCGCATTGTGCCATGAAGATGGCACGTTTTCTTGCTTCTACCATTAAATAAAGTCATATAGCGTATTTTCCATTTCCTTGGAACACCCGTTGCATGTTTATTTCGTGGAGAACGGAGTGGGTTGGTGGGGTGAAGGGCGGAAGTTACCTCGCGTTTTCTATTTTACTTTTCTGATTACTGTCATCATATGACCTGACTATATATATATATATATATATATATATATATATATATATATATATATATATATATATATGTATATATATATATATATATATATATATATATATATATATATATATATATATATATATATATATATATATATATATATATATGTATATATAGTCAGGTCATATGATAACTTATGTGAACTTGTTAGCAAATACACTTATCGCTTCATGACTGCAGAGTGATAGCGTTATCTTATCAATTATAAGACGATGGGAAGTAAGAGGATTGGAAGAGCAGGATGCTTGTTCAGTATGTGTGCATGTGTGCCTTCGTGTGTGTATATGTGTGAGAGAGATAATATAATTTCGCATGAGAAAATGCAATTGATGAGATTTTTATCTACTAAGATATCGTACACCGCATGGAGATATTTCCATAAAATCTATGCAAAAGAAGAGATAATGTGTAAATGTTTGTTAGTAATGCCAGTTCGTAAGTAACTGTCAAAAGCAAAAAATTATAAGTAGTTTCAAGTCTGTGGACAAACAACTTTATCAAGAGAGAGAGAGAGAGAGAGAGAGAGAGAGAGAGAGAGAGAGAGAGAGAGAGAGAGAGAGAGAGAGAGAGAGAGAGAGAATTACCGTGACAGTTTAATTCATTGAAATTCACTGAAATTTTCTAGCAGTTTTTAGGTAAAGAAATGTCTCTTGCAGGGCAAGGTGAATGTAATATGGAATGGCACTTGGGGGCCAAGGGAAATTTAATAATGGAACGATTAGTTAAACAACAAGGGGAATTTAACATGGGAATGGCACATAGCTGGTAAGGAAAATTTAACATGCTAAGGATATTTTGGAGGGGAAATTAAGAGCTGGCTATTTGTGGGAAATATAAGGCACCTTGGGACAAGGGATTAGGTGAATATTTGAGAGACATTTGAGTGACAAAGGGTGGGAATGGGAAATAGTAGAAGGGAAAATACACGTCAAATGGTTTGTGAGAGACATTAACGTGAGTTTACCTTGAGTTGCCTAAAGCAATGATATGTAAGAAAGTTTTATGGGCAATTGTTCTCATTCGTCAATTTCATTAGCTGAAGGTATAATATTTATTATGAACTGATTGCTCTAATATTTTCTTAATACCCACTCCCACATTTAAGAGATATCACTCTAATTTTTGTCAGTACACACCTTGAGACTACAATGTTGTAAAACTTCCCTAAAACCACAGCATGGAGAAAAGCAAAAACGCGTCGTGTTCAGTCTGTATTATAAACAAGACTGACTAAAATTAGGATAATCACATTTTTATGAAAATCTATGTTGCTTTATAATTTAGGGTGGGATATAAAAAAGAGAATAAGACCCGTCATAGCCGAACTCTGTGTCCTTGTTGGTTTGCATTTTCCATTCAAGAACGAATTTCAAATTATTTTCCGTTTTTGATGACACATTGTAGTGTCAAAATAGTACAAAGCTAACATGCACAATCACAATTCAAACTCATGATTATATTTACCTACGTAAGAGAAGTCATCCTATATTTATCAAAAATGATAGGTGTTTAAAACCTTAAATAACCAATGCAATATTTCATGTGTGTACTGACCACATTTTTGGAGAGGCATCTTAAAACGGAAACAGGTGTCAGGGAGAAGTTATTTTATTAAAAATGTATAAATTGTGAAACAGAGATGGGGGATGGAGCGATATGGTATTGTTTTCCTCATTTCAAAAATATTACGGCACTTATGTTTTATGGTATAATTTCATTAAGAAGTTTTAAAAACACACATCCCACGTAGAAAATAGCATCCATTGGTCAAACAAATTTTTGTCGGTACAATTGCCAAAGAGTAAGCTGAAAACATAACGATTCAAAACATACTTTCGAAAATTTAGATGCTAAATTCTCACAAAATATTATATCTAAATATTCCGTGATAAATTATAAAATAATATGTTTTCTTTGGTCACAAATTGTAGATTGTTCTTGAGCTGAATTTTTGTGTTGGTAAGGTGCCCAGTATTTAGGCTCAGTGAGACACGTTAATAGCCACTGTAGTTAATTCAATGCGAGCGCGGTAAGAAAATGTTTATAGCCAACACAATAATAAGTTACACATTATTTTGTTCTGAGGCAGTGTAGCAAGATAATAAGTTATTTTCATGCAGGGCAGACATACTAGATTATGAATTCGAAATCCTGTGTTGTGCACTCTACCGATTTTCTCGCCAAACGAAATACTAAACTGTCATATTATGAGAGAGAAGGAATACACCATGACTTACTTTTTAAATAAGTGATTTTTAGATTTCAAATAAAGTAAAAAATTTTAATAAAGTCGTAAATGTGCTTTGTTGAAGAAATGGCAAAGATCCGATAAAGTTTTTCTCGTGACACGTGTAAAGTGGAAAGCCAGTGCAAATGTGAAATGGAGTGAAATCAAAACCCACAAGAATTAATTGCCTGCACAATCGTCTTACTAAATAGCTGCTACAGGGCCTGACATTGCTGGCACGCATAATACTCAGGAAATGATTATAAGACCATCGATCTGGTTCTGAAACTGGTTCTTAGTTTTTTATAAGGGATATTTACTTCAGAATTAATTATTCCAATCTTAAACATCAGTCTTATATGAGTTTTTTAATTGTGTTCAGTTGAGGGGATTTGATTTATTTATTTCATATATTCATTGAAATTGCAAGGTGTTTATAAACATTGGATTTAGATGATGTTTGGGAAATACAGTCAATTCATTTGAAGGCATTTTAAATTATATCATTATCGTATATTAAAACCGTTAGTACATCAAACATTTCCAGATTGATAACAAATCAGAACAATATTATTCACTTCATTTGAAATACCAATGGAATTCATTTGGATTACTCAGTACTTTTGGACTTGTGATAAACTTTTTAAGACCTTCTTAGGATTTTGTTTACCAGACTGTAAATTATTGATAAGTTTTCACACTGTAATTTAGGGAAATAAATTATACACGTTTACAAAACCTGTTAGTTTGCTATCTTTCCTGTCCTAACGACTGCAAATAATATATTTATGGCGACTTGAATTTGATATTTTAATATAATGACAGAAATGAATAATTTATTGTTTGTCTGAAAGATTATTTCATTTTTAATATATTATAAAACCCAAGTCTAAATTATGTGAAGCTTTCAGATGATTGTGTAGTTTAATGAGTCTTTGAAACTGCTAAACTTCAATGGCATAGTGTCTACGTGCCTTCTTTAATCGTCTTGATCATTTTGGTAACAAATTTTTGTATTGAATTTATATGAGGTTAGCAGCTTTAGCGTACATTTTTGGTTGTTTAAGATATGACAGATTCAGGGTAGGGTTTTCTAGCAGTATACACATCTGTCTGTATGATGAATTGCTTCTTTAATTTTGAAATGTTTTAGCAAATCTAGACCAATATGAGGATAAGCTTACTAATCAGAATGTGCAGGCTGATAGATGGTGTATGTATGTGGAAATGTTGTATGTATACAGCAATGTCATCGTTCATACATTGTGCGTTTTAAAACCATTTGAAATTTAAACATTTGATGGAAAGCTAGAATTTGATAGTTATTTCAACGTACTCACAGATTAAGATACAACTGAGATGCTGATGCACTTATATATGCTGGTAAGGAATTGTCATATAGTTTTCTAACACGTGTTCAACATTACTTCTGAAATGATGTAGGTATTGTGATTTGTCTTTTGAATAAATCATAAAATAGTTTGTGTATTGTGCCTGACAAGGATGATTCCTTAGACACCCCTTCCTATATTCTCTTATTTTGTTTGTCATCCAAGCCACGAGCAAACCAAGATGCTGAAGGTTGTTCTTGTTTTGGGCTTCTTGACATCATGACTGTTTATGTCTTTCTGAAAACATGATACCGATGCATTGGTGAAGACTTCCCATTAATCGAATTAGAATGTACTTGGTTGTCGTCCAGCTAAGAGTTTGACTGACGTTGTTTTCCACTTGGATGAGACATCTACACTCATTTTGTACTCGTTAAAATTAGATATCAAATAATCAGTGTGACGACAACTATCAGCTCCATTCAACCAATACTTATGTTAGATTCCCATGTCTAGGTGCAAATTATCGGTTATTGTGCATTTTTGTGAGATCACCATCGTGATGTTCACCTTGTCTAGCATCAAAATCCTAAACCACAGAGACATTCAGTTGTGTGTTTTCTTAGATTATTTACCCCAGCTAAAGAGATTTTACAGGTACGCTTGTTAAGGGTAAGCGTCAATGGTGCTCATCTCTAGTTTGCTACTAGGTACAAATTCATTTCAATGAACAACGAGCTAATTGAGAATCGTCGCCTAAAATGCTATTATGCTCCAATATATATATATATATATATATATATATATATATATATATATATATATATATATATATATATATATATATATATATATATATATATATATATACATATATATATATGTATGTATGTATGTATGTATGTATGTATGTATGTATGTATGTATGTATGTATGTATGTATGTATGTATGTATGTGTGTGTGTTTCTTAATCAGATCGAGGTAATGTTCTATTTGTGTTTGGTTTTCGACTAATCAAAAGGTCGTCAGGTAATCAAAGACTTTGAACTAACTCCCGGTGTTTAACATTTCCTACCTTTATCTGGTTTTCTATGTTCCAAACTAATGTGAACAGCTCTATTTTACCGCTTAAACGGTTGTTTGCTTACCGTTTTTCCTGATTTCCTATTATATTTTGTCTTCATTTGTATCTTTGTTTCTTCTGTTGAGGAAGGTTTCGAGATCATATATTTTCACCCATGCTTTCCATTCCTCTCGTTTGGGAGTATTGGAGGAGGCGATCACATTAGAAGGAGTTGCATGTGGAGTGTCAAGCACTTCTTTTGTTTCTTTTTCTTCTTCCATATCTGTGGCCTTAAACTGTATTATCTTTCATTTTATTTGTATTTCAATTTTCATGACATACTTGAAATCGTCTTGAAGATTTTCAACTGTTTTGTCTAAAGCCGTCTGATGAAGATCTGAGTTCAGTTAAAAGTCTCTAACAAGAATTCCCATAAATCTAGAATGAAACCCACTTTTTCCGGTGGCACTGGTGACATGAAATGTGTAAATTCACAGTGTATATAAAATCGTTAGTCGCACTTTTTGTGGAAGTCTCTTATTGGTTCTCTTGTAGCTGAAATTAATCTTTAAGAACTATAGAGCGACTTTCCTTCTAGGATGAGCTTGAATTTCGTGCTCTTGTAGTTGAAGATGATTGTGTTTACTCTGGGTTAAAAAGGTCGTCTTCATAATTGATGACAAAATCTTGGACTAAAAGTTAACATTGTCGTCATAGATCTTCATCTAGCTTTAAAACTATACTTCCAAGAATATTTTAGACTAATGCAATCGAGATAGAAAACAAGATATGATCTATATCAGTCAAGAAAAATTATTTTCATCCAGAATGTCCAGAAAGTAATTGAACGGAGAATAGTGAGACACCTACTGTGAATATTTAGATAAAGGCATTGATCTTCATAGTATCAAAAAATGAGAACTAGAAGATAACGAATTCATCCGAAGCAGCAGAAAGAAACCCGAAAGAACTCAAACCCATCACGATAGTCAGGAGGGCTAGAAAAGTAGAAGAAAGAAAACGAAAAGTAAAAATATTCAAAAGACAAAGACAATAGAGACAATGGAAGAAAGATAAATGGACTTGTGCAATTGCTATGAAATTTGATTGTACTTCTGATTTAACAAGAAGTTACTAAGTAATACAGATAAGTGAATCTTCTTTTTCATTTGTTTTTGTTTTAGTATGAATAGGATCTGCACATCCTAACACACTGACGCAATCATACACACACACACACACACACATTATATCATGGTGAGTACATCTATTTGTATTGACAACCATTTAATAATATCTCTGTATTCTACGAGACAGAGGTAGCCATAATAAGGGACTTTGGATTTAATATTGATGAATTTAGCATCATCAGTTGTATTTGTCTTAATAGTTTTTCAAGGCCATGCTTTACTCGTGCTGTCATAGTGGTTGTAGAAGTTACTGTTGTAACTGGCTTCTCAAAGTTATCTACTAGCAAGCTTTTACGAACATACATTGCCCGTGTCTGAGAATAGAACCCAGGCGGACATAGAAGAGATGTCAGTGATCGGTAAATGCAAGTATCTTAGATCAATCTTAGCCACTTATAAAGCTAGCAAAATGCCTTAGTATTACGCTCCAGTACGGACTTATATCGTCCCCAAGTGTTTAATACCAGATTGGGCTTACAAACTATTTTCAGTGTTTAACAAGAGAACCGGAATTGGGCCAATACCGTCAATATGTAGTCCTCTTTGTAAACGTTACACTAGCACAGAACTTGGATTTAACATGAACTGTCCCATTTATGTAAGAATTGTAATACAAATCAAGAGCTGCACTAATTTAAAAAATATATAATTCCACCTTCCAGTCAGGCAAAGAGCAAAGTGTGTCAACTTTGCTATATTGACACGTACTATACAGAGCACATTTTATCTAAACTAAGATACCAGAACTGTCTTATCATCTCTTCAGTTTCCTGTTTTGTCGATCTTTTGTAAATTACCTGCCGCTAAAATAATTTTATATTTTATACTATTCTAGTTTACTCTCTCTCTCTCTCTCTCTCTCTCTCTCTCTCTCTCTCTCTCTCTCTCTCTCTCTCTCTCTCTCTCTCTCTCTCTCTCTCTCTCTCTCTCTCAATCTAGAAAAGATGCTGGAATTATTCTTATTTGCATTAGCACTGACAAAATACAATTAAACATTTATACGTGCATTGGATGGACTAAATTTGATAACGTGCGACTTAAAAGAAAGAATTCAAAATATATTAAATGGTACAAGCTAGGAGGTCCTAATCTATGTGAAATTTAGCCTAAATATAAAAACAAAATCTTACCTTCTCACTGCAGCTACATTACACAAATGTTGCGCTGATATATACTCAATAAATTACATTTTTCACGATTGTATTGGCTTTATTAGCAATAGTAGTAATAATAATAATAGCAGCAGAATCTCTATTTGTAGTAGTAGTAGTAGTAGCAGTAGTTTTTACTGTTAATGTTTTCCCGGCACGTAATTATATAAAGTTTTCCTTAAATACCTCCTTGTATAACTCTATAGTGATATTATTTCAAATGTTGATCTTTCACCAAGTTTCATAATTAGGTCAGAACATAATGCCTGCTTCGTTGTGATACACTCAAGACCCTCTCGTCTACTACTTCTGCACAACTTTGCATTGTCATTTCTCTTGTTGTAGATGCACCAAGTGATTCTAACATGTAGAAGTCCCGACGTTTTCGTAGATTTTGGGTCAAGTTTTGCTTGGTGTAATTATTCTGTTTTAATTTTCCTTGACAAAGAGCTTGTTTAGCCCGAAACATTGCAATGGTATGCCGTTTTGAACTTGCGCCGTTATTGCTGTGTATGTATGTATGTATGTATGTATGTATGTATGTATGTATGTATGTATGTATGTATGTATGTATGTATGTATGTATGTATGTATGTATGTATGTATGTATGTATGTATGTATGTATGTATGTATGTATAATAATGTTGTCTTGGTGTGATCCAATACGTTTTGGATAAATGGATTTAATCAGCAAATTCTGAACTAAAATACGTTAAAGGTATTCTACGAATTCTAGGGTCAAGTATTCGCTACATTTCATTACAATCCCCATTGAGACTGTAATCCTTATTTGGAGACAAAATTGATAAAAATTATTTTACTAACCTAAAAGACATGTGACCATATATTTTATCAATACATGTAACTAAATAGTCTCATAAAGAGTGGTTATTTGTCTTAATATGACTTAAAATAGGATCATAACTTTTTACAATTCGAAATGTTAGGAAGGAATAGCTTAGTTCTTTGAAATAAACATTATTCTGCTTGGCCTACATAGACCGTTTGTCTATATATACTTTTGGCTAACGGAATAAACAAGTCGTGCTATGCGAAAATCTTTCATTAAACAAGCCAGAATGATATACACAACATCAACAAATAATGGCAAATAAGTGATGTGATGTGATTATGATTTTAACGTAGCTTTACCAATTATTCAGTCGAAACGCTAAGATGTCTGCAGTGTGGAAGTTTATAGTGATGTCTAGCACTGGGGCATCATGTCGCAGACATGTATCATTGTGTCCCACCAAGTAACATTATTCTGACACCAGGCCGACCAGTCCTAACACTAACCTCATAATCCTGAGCCTCAAGTGAGAGAGCTGTTAGTACCATTTTTGCAAGTCTTTGGTATGGCTCGACCGGGGATCGAACCCAGGACCTCCCCCATCCGAGATGGACACTCTAACCGCTAGGCCACCGGAGCGGTTAGTGGAAATTAGCTGATTGTCTCGGATTATCAATGCACACAATTATATATATATATATATATATATATATATATATATATATATATATATATATATATATATATATATATATATATATATATATATATATATATATATATATATATGTATGTATGTATGTATGTATGTATGTATGTATGTATGTATGTATGTATGTATGTATGTATGTACTATTTAATGAACTGAAGGAGGACTTTTATCACAAATTGTGTTGTTTGCACCTGGATATGTAAGGTCATTCACATGCGAAGATGATTAGCTTCTGAAAATAGCCAGAAGTGATAACGTACCCCAGCTATTCCCCACTCAAAATCTTTATAGATAATACATCGAATGGCCCGTTAGGCGAAAACGTGTGTCTGATCAGGGGTTCAGAGGTCTTAAACGTTATGCAGTCACTTTGTACAAACATGGTGATAAGAGATTTAAGTGACAAGTTGTACCTGTTGTCTGATTTCACAAGGTCATTTAGTATGCCAGAGGAGGTGAAATTCCAGCCATAGCTCCCGTTGACGCGTGTGTCCAATTAAAATAAAAATAGGATGTGTCAAGAATTGTGTGAAAAAAAATTCAGAGGTTGTTCAATTGAAGTATGTTTAGTGTTAGTTTAATCTTACGTTATCAGTGGTAGCTTGTACCTTTAACGATCAAAAGTGTTTATATTTATAAAGTTTTATAAATATCGACAACAAAGTAATTACCTAACAAACCTGACAATATGCAAATTAATACACTTATGTCTTGTATTAAATATTGGTCAGGGAAAGATAGTTTATTTGTTGTGCAATGAAAATCCCGGTCATGTTGCTCATTTACACTGCGCTTCTGTCTTCGTTTCAGAGTACAGGTTCGAGTAGGTAGAAAAGAAGTCTCTCATAGTCACCAATCTTTTCAGACCACTAAGAATGTGAGGCAGTAAATTGCATGTTTATGTGTGTTGGTGGTAGTGATGGTATGGGTGTATTAGAAGACCGATGTTTTATGTGGTTACCTAGATTGGAACAATGCCAATTATAAGAACTAAAGTGAGTGATATGGAAATGAGTGAGTGATGGCGCTAATTTATCATTATATAAGAAAGAGATAGAGAGACAGAAACAGTGAGACAGAGACATACACAATCTCACGAAACTTCCTCTTGAATTGTAATTTAGAAAGTTCATATAAATGTCACATACTTATGTCATATAGAGCCAAGCAACATGCGCATAAGATCTAATATATTTGGGAAGAATAAACACACAGTAAAATGTTTTCTAAGAATCAGTTGAGAAACTGAAATTATATGTACATGTTTGTAAATACAAATCTACCCAAAGCAAATATTAGCACAAATGGTCTTCACTTTACAGTCTTTTGCAAACTAACATATACACACACACACACATATATATATATATATATATATATATATATATATATATATATATATATATATATATATATATATATATATAATTTTTGGATATGTGGTGTGTTTTGTCATGATGTTTTATGGACTGGTGCAGGCAAGGCGATGAGTGCCATTTAACTGCAGACCTGAGTTCGAATCTATGTATGATAGCATTAACCTGTATGACAGTATTATTTGTATCAAATATTAATTTTGCATAGCATTATCAAGCATAATTGTGTGGAACCTAGGGATAGCACTTTCCATTCTGTCTGGTGTATAATTGTAATTCTCTATCTGTATGTCTCTCTGTCTATCTATTTATATATCTATCTGTATATATATATATATATATATATATATATATATATATATATATATATATATATATATATATATATATATATATATATATATATGGGGGGGTGATTGTGTGTGTGTGTTTGACTTTTGTCCACGACCAGTTGATTGAGTGTTGTGGATGGACATTTTATAAACTTACCGATGGGCCTTGATTGTAAGTTTAAAAAACGTTGTCTACTAGGAAATGTGTTCAAGACCTAATATTATTTATGTGTTAGTAAATTATCGATTAAAACGATTTTTGTTTTCTCACAACATTATATTGAATATGTAGCTCAGGCGGGGATGTGTATAAATAGGGAATTGGTAAACAAATAATGAATTCCTACCATATATCAGTCTACAAACTAGACATCATACCATCTTAATCCTATATCTATTAGTCGTCGATGTCCAGCTAAAGATTTTCGCTGACTTTAAGCTTTGTCTTAAATTGAGGATAAGTGGATTCATCATTTTTAAAATAAGACTAAATGTTCAAGGTAGTGGACATCGATCCATGCGACGCTTTTTGGATGACCAACGAATGTGGCACGCTTGCTGAATAAAGTGAATGAATAATAAGAACATCAAATCAAGCATATCGCTTTGCGTTCCTTGTATCCATGCCTGTGCATATATGGTATCACAGTACCAATTGTTTTTTCATTGACCGCAATGCTAATATTTTGCGAAATAAATATACTTTCTATCCTTCCTCAGCATGCATGTCATACACTGTCACAGAAAACAATGTTAGATTGTTAATTTGATAACAACGAAAATAGGTGCTCCATTGCCTTTAAGAGAGATAACTCTACTGGAATGGACCGGGGTAAGAGTTAGCTAGTTACACCGGACACATTTTCAGTTATGTGTACCACATTTTAAAAAAAAAAAATAAAAAATACAAAATGTGATCTAGATATGATTTAACATAATCTCACATGTTGCCAAGAGGCTCAACTATTTTTACAAGCCTAACAGAAAGTAAACTCTTACATAATGCGCCAATCAAAGCTAGTTTTGTTGTTTATTTCTGAATGCAATATTCCCTACACCTTAAGCTCCAACCACCTGGGGTTGTATAATTGGTGCCGTTATACCATATGTTTCTTTACGTACTACCCACCCTGTAATATGACACCCTCCATCATTTTAAAAGATATTTCAAAAAGCAATACTAAAAAGATGATGACTCCAACAAAAAGGCTGTGTTTTGTTCAACAGGTTTCTTAAACGTACGTAAGAAGGTAAAATATATCCCTCTTCATGTCAGACTACAGATGAGAATGAAGCAATCAAAGAACAGTACCGATTGTTATAGGTCATCACTTTTATGTACGTTGAAAGATGGTGACATACAAAGGTCCTGAGATAACAAAGGAAGTAGAAGACAAAGAAGAGTTTCAAACTCGACATTCTAAATAATACGTATGTTGATGAAACATGCAACAAGCATTGGATATGTCACAAGGGTAATTCATACAATCATGGACGCATAAAAAAGTGAAGACAGAAGTAAAATAAGAACCAGTCAAACCTGTTCAGATACCATCCTTTATTCTTACTGTGTGTAGAACACGTAAAACACTTCAATCCAAAAAATAAACAATGCTTTTAAAATTTATATAGCAATCTACAATCAGTTAATAGTTGTTTTTTTCGGGCAGCGGGTAACAGGCACATTCCCCCTTACCACTTAGCCAAAGAATAAAGGTTTTTATGTATTAATGTGTCCCCCTCCGATGTGTTACAAATGTTTTATTGATTAAAGACTTTTTAAAAAAACCTAGATATTGAGTGGGGAATTATTTTCCACAATTCATATATCCTCTATGACATCCTAGTCAGGGCGAAACTGACGCCAATCACTAGTCAAGACCATCCTAGTCAATCTGACCCATGTGGCGATAAAAGATAAAAAATCCTGTCAACATATGATAAAGACCAGGTCATATACTAGCTCAGTGATTAGACAAAAACTAAACATACATGGTCCAAACAAAAGGTGCAAAACAGAGAATGTAATGTACCTCATCAAATGCAAGATCTGTAGCCTTCTGTATGACGGAGAAACTGAAAGGATACACATAAGGATAAACCTCTATTGATCTGATTGGATGACAAAGAAGCTGTACATAAGCTCGTTTGCAAAACACTACTCCTCCCCTGGCTACGCTTTCAGCGATATTACACCGCAATTGCTAACAACTCCAACTGGAGTTAGGAAACCAGCAAGGAAAAGGAATCTTACTGGAAACATTGAACATTGAAACCAAGCGATCTAAACCAAGAAGACTACAAAAATAAATCTATGCACTAGTAGAATATCATATCAAGCAGACAAATTTTCTTTTCAAACTTTTTTAAATCTTCGTAGTATCCTTTAATTACTACTATAAGAATAAAATAGCCAAAATAGACTCCAATATCCGGGATAAAATTTGCGTTACATAAATGTACACAAGGCAATAGATTTCGCTATGGCTCATAGAGTTCTAGATAAATAAAAATACTTCTCAATACTTCTCAGTATCCGCAACAAGTCTATATAAGCTGGTTGGAACATAACGAATCTATAGGTTTAAGTAATAATGAATCCATAGGTTTAATTCATATAGAAACAACCATGCACAGTTTTGCAAACACAACGTTTTATGATTTTTGTGTTTGTTTTGTCTGTGTTTGGTATTTGCCTTTGAAAAAGAATCATAAAGAGTAGAAAGCTCTCACACTAGTTACATACTAATTTTGCTCTGTTCGTCATCAGTTTATTACATCTATCTCATGGCTGAAATACCTTTTACCAGACAGCTGCTGAGTTAAACACTTGCCTACAAAACAAACCCTTTGAGTTAGGGAATGCTCATCAGCTGCACGGGCAGCATTTTCTAAGGTTCGATCTTACAGATAGATGGATAGTTATATATATATATATATATATATATATATATATATATATATATATATATATATATATATATATATATATAATAATTTCACTTTAACGTCAGAAAATATTTTGTCCTAAGAAAAGAACGTTTACACTGCGCATTCAGTCGCTTCTGTATTAACATAATTTACTACTTGATAGTATTTTGTTTAATTGTTTCCTGTCCTATCTACCTGCACAAATGAATGCTTGGGTATGACAGATGTTTATTTAAAAGCGTCAATCCAGTGAATCCTTTTAAAATCATATTATTATTATTATCAGTAGTAGTAATGGTATAGTAGTAATAGTAGTAGTAGTAGTAGTAACAACATTTGTTTATATATATATATATATATATATATATATATATATATATATATATATATATATATATATAAAACTTATTTTATGGAGAATAAAATCTTAGATAGTCCTGAAAATTCTATCACAATTCCACATATATATACTAATCAAATGAGTAAATGAGTTTGAGTGGTAATTCAAATTACGTTTCATATATTATGCTAATTTACTAATAGCCTTGATGCATCAATGACATAATTTGAAATGCATTTAAATGAATTCACAGTCAGTCCGAAAATTCTTAGCAATCTGCGATTCCAGTAATAATATATAAATAAATAAATAAATAAATCCACACAAATAACCACAAATATTTGTCTCTTCTGTGACTGTTATTAATGGTAGGAATAACTAATTTCCAGTACTTCATCCTTTACAAATGTCGAGATGAAATACAGAAACCAGACATTCTTTTCAATATTGTGAAATAATTCAAAGAATTTCATTGCTTCTTAAAAACTGTAATGTTGTCATCCTGGTTGTTTCATAAGCGCACGGCTAGAACTAACCACATCAACATGAAATCATTGTACAGTACAAACCTACAAATATAAAGAATATTATCATTCAGTATATTATTTAGCAAATGACAATTTTAATCAATAATAATGAAAATTAACACACATATTAATATACAAAAGTTTTGATCAATGTAATCAATCAAATCTTAGACTGAAGCAAACAAGAAAATAAATAGATCTAAATGAGCTAATGTGGCCATCGTACAACAAATTCCAATACAATTCAAATAAAAGAAATATATGAGAATACCAAGATCCCCAAATGTAAGTCTATATTTTATGTCAATTATCTTCCTACTTTCACGCAAGTCATAGTTACAATCACAGAATTTGTTTTAGGACACCCTTTTGTAAAGTAGAATTCTTAAAGTGTAGGGAGATTACTATGGACATATTTTACGAGGAGTTATATCTTCTTGACAAACAGGATCATATTGTCTAGACTAAAAGTATTTTATAAAGTTTAAGGAAAAGTTAAAAATGATGCTGGTAAAATGGATATGGTATAACGAATAGTTTCATAGTTGATAGCCTGAAGAACAAAGCTGTCTCACAAAACAGTCCCCACGTCAGAAACTGATCGAAACATAATAAACTGATTATTTTTTTAATAATTAATGAAATTCAATTGACATTATTTTACATTAAAAACATAACTAATTAAATGTGTTATTAAGCAGAGCCTATGGATTAAAAGCAATATAGAAGAGCCACGTAAAGACGATGTGTGTAAATATATTGTAATCTCTATGATATTATAGTAGGTGAAATTATAAAACAGAGATTGCAACCAACGAATGATTATTTATAAAATCTGAAAACGTGTGACAAGACATGGTAGCTTGTGTAACAAAAAGTAGATTTCTCGCTCATTTTATGTTTTGAAAATGAACAATAAAAGACTAAAAGATTTTCATCGAACTTTTGATTTAAATAATATCATAATGGATATCACAAACTTTGCTTGATGCAAAAAAATCCAAATCTGAAAGAAAAATTTTACACCCTCCTTTAATTTATCTTCTACCTGGAAGAGAAATATAACTAAAAACAATTGCCGCATTGAGCTGCAACATTCGTTTAGAAAAGTATTAAATTAATCTAATTTCACATAATCATAAACACCTTGAAAATGTTCCAATCATTCCAATTAAAATTATCAATACTATTCTCAGAAAGAGCAATGATATTGATCAACATTCTGCCAAGATTAATTTTTAACCGATGTAGTATTTTTATCCTTTAACATTTACATCAAACAAAACCAAAAACCATTTGCTACAATGAATGTGTTTTGTTATATCCCATGCATTACGATTTGCAAGCAATGTTCAGATTCTGAAGGACTTAGAATGCTTCAAAACGAGTTGTTTTGAAGCAAGAGTTCTTAATACTGTTGAAAATTTCCCTATTTATGACGAATCGTGCATTTTCCATATGCTGTCATGTTATATTTTTATCCAAATTGAGTTATAATTAATCTACGATGTCTACAAAATTTAAAAACCTCACTTCTCAAAAACTTTATAGCTAGTATGAACGCCAGCTCACATAAAATTGCAATAAAATGTACAAGTAAGTTATACCTTCATCTGATGGTTGTCATACAGCACCAATCTTCTTATTGCAAACGTACTTCTAACGTCGTCTCGTAATGAGTAGAAAAATATAAATGAAACAACTTCTTGACTTTTATGATAGTCGCTGTCATTTATTGTGTCTTTCTCGTTTTGTGTTAGATTCAGTAAGATTGAATAACTGAAAGAGAAAATGAATACCAGTTAATGCTAAACGTTAGAAATTAGCGCTCCAGCATGTGATGAAATACATTTTCATATTCTCTTTTTTAAAAATAAGTTTAAATTCAATTCACCTTATGGATTTATAATACTTATAGTTGAACAAAGGAATATTATTTTCTTCGAAAATATAAAATTTCGATTCAGTTATTAGTGGTTTTTCAAACTACATAATCATCAAAATTTATTTTTCATGTTTACTAGTTATTTTTACGGTTTTGCTTTTTATTAAATGAAAAAAATTATTCAAAATGTGTTGTTGCTAAATTGTTAACCTTTACGAAAAGTTTATAATACCAGATATGTTATATTTGTTTTTCAACATTTGAGCAATTAGACTTTTAGAGACTATGTGACCCTCAAATTGAACCTATTTTCCCAAGTTTCATATTACATCGTGTTCTGTATCTATTTAACTAATCATCAATATCGAAACTTACAGTGTAGGTTTTGAAAATGTTTAGTAGTTTGTAGGCACCAGAGGTATGTTTTATATATAATCTTATTAAATAGATGCCAACGTGCATTAAAATTGGTTGCAAGAAAACGTTTTGGAGAGCTACTTGATTTTGTTCGAATTTGTTGTGTTTTCCTTTTATCTTCAGTTTCTATGAACTATTTATATAATACTTTTCATAATCATTGCGTTCATTGAATTTTAGAATAATAAAATCAAGGGATATGCAATGAAGTTCTATCATAAATTTTGAGGTGAGTGGGGTGGCCCATGGGCTATAATTCTGTTCCGATAACAAATATTTTGATGATATAAATGTTTTAGTCCGGGTTTCTCAAATAAACGAATTTGAGGATGACTGAGCCATGATTGTCTTGTTGTTACAACTATGTTAGAGGACATTGAGCCAGTGTATTCTCATATAAAACTTGACAATAGGGATCACTATATATGCCATTATCTTTTGGAAGGTTTATGTTGTCCAGAAGGTTTTGAACGTCATGAAAACCGATGTTACACGGCAATGGAGTTAAACGTAAGCTGGGCTAAGGCAAAGGTAATAAAATATAGAGAAAGTTATATAATTGTGTTTCATACTGGTATTAGCAACAATTGTTTTTACATTAATCTTTTCTATCGGTCTAATTAAAAATCTGCTGTCAAAGCAAAACAGTCTAACAAACTATAAGACCAAAAATATCAAAAAATTAAATAAGATAATTCCTAAAGAATGTTAATATTTTGGATACACTAGAGTGAAATAAAAAGGTTCTGAACATTGACTGATGAAACCTTTCTTAAAATATGTTCTTGTAATATCAAACAATTATTGAAAAAGATATGTTTGTCTATCACCCTCTTGTATAAAGTAGTGGCGGAAAAAGATCACTGTAAAGTCAAATATGTCAAAGAAATCAAACCATACTTTGTTGAAAATAAGACTTAGTAAGTAACGAGGATATTTATAAATGCTATTACTTATCTATACCTTCACGTAGGTCTATTGTTCTGTGACTCGCGGAGACCTGGCAGATATTGAAGAGGCAGATGAGAACACGGTTATAATGGGAATAATCTCAAGGTCACAATTAGGTAGGTATATGATTATATATATATATATATATATATATATATATATATATATATATATATATATATATATATATATAGAGAGAGAGAGAGAGAGAGAGAGAGAGAGAAAGAGATAGAGAGAGAGAAAGAGACATAGAGATAGAGAAAGATGCAACCATCAATGCTAAACCCTATTTCCAAGAACACGGTTATATTGGGGATAATTTCAAGGATAAAAGCAGGTATATATATATATATATATATATATATATATATATATATATATATATATATATATATATATATATAGAGAGAGAGAGAGAGAGAGAGAGAGAGAGAGAGAGAGAGAGAGAGAGAGAGATGCAGATTGTCTTACAGGGGATAATAAAACGCATGCAGCCATAAATGCTATCCCTATTTCCAGGAACTTTAAGGCAACAGAAAGGATTTTAATCTCTATAAAGCTACAATAATTTTTCGGATCGCCTTATTACCACACGTCACAAAACTTTAACAAGTTCATACTTGCATGATTCGACTTGTTTCACATTTGTATGACGCTTTATCAGTAAGTCTTTCTAAGCCAATACTACACGACATGCAGGACAAAACACAGTTCATGCATCCAACACAAAAGGTATTCGTATCTCATAAACACGTATACCTAAGAGTCATAACGTCTCGTGAACACTGTACATTATGCCATCTGCGCCAAGAAATTGGTCAATTACTCGGGTTCAAAAATATTTCTCCACCTGGATTTCTCGTTATTAATAAAGACTCTCTAAGATGTAACAAAGCTATAATGGACACATACAAATGTCACATACCCATGGTTTACTTTAATTACAGATCTTAAGAACAACGATGATTGATTGGTTTCTGCTGAAGTCGTGATTTCAATTTAAAGTGAAACATAGTAATATAAATCAGTATTTTCAAACATTCATTTATGTGTTTTCATGTCTGTTTACAGATTCCTCAACCAGGCTGCGTTTCTGGCTAGATGGGTTGGGCATGTTGGCTGAAAATGAATGGCGGTGGATGGGTCAGAAAGGAGCATCTCGACCAATGTTGTTCACAAACTGGAAACCGCCGCAAACAGACAACGTCAATAATAATGAAAATTGATTAGAGATAGAAGATGGTCAATTTAACGATTATGACTGTGATGGTCATAAAAGTTTTATATGTGAATCAAGGTAATACAATAATCCTTAATAATGATACGTAGTTATTATATTTAAATGCACATACTTTATTTGCTGTTTTTTGGAAGATTACAGAATCAGTGTGGGAATGACATTATTGCTCGTTTGAAGGGCTTCAATGAAAGATTTTAAATTTCTGTTCAAGTCCATATCTAACTTATATATGTATTTATAGACCCAATCAATATTTTAAAACCCATATCTATCTTATATGTTTGTTTATAGAAACAATTATGTTCACTTGAACGAAGTTTGCTGTTAAACGAAAGACAGAAGCTTTGTTTCACAATGTAAGTCTACATGCAAAACACTCATGTTCACATCATAAAAAAAACACCAGAGACAGGATTAAAAATGTATTAGTACACGGCATACTCATCTGCGTTTTCATGATATTATATGCGAAATATGTAATACATCACCATAATTTTAATTGTCTTGAAATGTTTATGCTAGTGCTGATTTTATCGTTAATATAAATACCTTCAGAATAGTACTTATTGATATGATATGATATGAGATGTATGCATAATTAACCACACTTGTTAGTGTATCTTTTTTGCCTTGGAAACTTTTTTGAATATCTCTTTCTATGATCTTTACCTTTTGCCTTTTGCCTCTCTTTGCAAACAAAGCCGATGCGGCGTTAATATTAAAGACTAAAACAGTGTTCAAATTGGGAAAGTATGGAGACCCTCTTCCTTCGTGAATGTTCATAAAAATAGATTTAGTTGTATATCAACTAAATAGAGAAAACTGTGTTATCTTTTTCCTTGCATTCTTTATTGGTACTTATTCATTTCAAAGAATCCATATCCTATTTAAAGATATGCATCAGTCCAACCTAGACAGCGAAATTTTAATACCTTTATTGTTTTTACGATATTTCTGGAGAAATAGTACCGTGGGTTTGCTGTGCGGCCAACATTAGTCTTATTCTTCTTTGGTTCTTGGGTGACTGTCTTCCCTTCTATCTCTATAACAACACAATCAGCAATGATATAATGAGTTACAATTTTATTTACAGAGATGTGTTAGGCAACGAAGAAATTGTAGGCTGAGGAGATTTCTAGAGGATGAAATATGTGCCATTATCTGATCTCGAGATGAGAGACAATTACCATTAACAATTTATATACCTGAGTGTAAACGTCTTCATTAAGTGAACGTATAATACTTGCGTGAAATCTCTAAATCACCCATAATTTTAACGTCTTCCAGGCGCTAACACTACAGTGCCGAAGATTATATATATATATATATATATATATATATATATATATATATATATATATATATATATATATATATATATATATATATATATATATATATATATATATGCAAATAATATTGATTTTTCGGTCTGTACATTGTATAATATTATCATACTGAGATGTATAACACTTAAAGAGAACTCTTTTATGTCATATAAGTTATGGAATAATAAATATATTCTCCTCTATTATTCTTTACAATAAAACCTCTGTCCAGATGATGATGTTTTGTCATTGGTAGTGTTAAGATCATGCTTGAAAAAAATAAGAATTCAGCAAAAAGTAAAGGACGAAATATGAATATGACGGAAGCGAACAATTTCCTGTGTAACTTATTTTTATGTGTAGAAATATTCGCAATGTTTATGTTTGTTATTGTAGCATATTTAGAGATTTAAGTGGAAATAAACACAGCAGAAATCTAACTATCGTCGTCGTCGGCCTATTCGGCATCCTTTCGTCTTTGGGAAACGAAGATGTAGGTTTTGGTTGGGTGTCCTGTCTGCACCTTCACGAGTGGCAGAAGAGTCCGATCCTAGAGTGACAGACTTTTTTGCATTTGCTACATGTGAACGTTGATGTTTGTTAAGCCTGTTATTTCGCCTTCCTACTTGCTCTCTTTGTAGGACGGTTTGCTTTTCTAGCTTCCTCAGCTTTCTGAATACCCAATCTGACAGCAAAGCGCCAGGCGGAGCGGTCGTCAGCACAGCTCTCCCAGTCGTTGACGAAGATGTTGGTCGTATTCATGTCTTTCTTGCAGAAATCTTTGTAACGCAGATGTGGCCGTCCAGTCATTTGTGTGCCTTCTGCTACCTCGCTGTATAGCAGGTCCTTGGTAATGTGGCCTGGATCCATTCCATTTATGTAGCCTAGACAGCAAAGGCTTCTCTCCCTTAGAATAGAGAACATGCTGTTCAAGCTGACGCGTTCGAAAACTTCCGTGCTGAGTACTTTGTCCTGCCCTTGAATGCAGAGAGTGATACTCATGCATCTCAGGTGAAAGCTGTGGAGTTTCCTTTCATGGCACGCGTCGGTGGTCCATGCTTCGCTGCTATAGAAAAGGCTGCTGAGCACGCTGAACTGGTAGACGCTAAGTTTGGTCTTTTCAGTAAGGTTGGGATTGTTCCGGACCCTTTGGTTTGGTCTGGCTATAACAGCGGATGCCTTGTCAATTTTACCATTTACCTCAGCACCAATGGACAGCAAGCTGATGATGGTGTATCCAAGTTATGTGTTGTTTGGGGTTGTACCAATCGATGGCGAGGCGAGAGGGGAATCTGTATCCGGTTCCACGAGGTTCGTCTTTTTCAAACTGTTGCTCACGACACATAAATCGAACCTGGTTCGTGAGAAGATTAAGTCTACAGTTGACCTGTCGGCTCGAAAGCCACACTCAGGTTTTGTGTCTACGCTGGAAACTAGGGTCTGCAAGCGCACTAGTATGAAACAGGCGAAAGCGTTTCCTACGATGCTGTGGAGGGAGATGCCCGACAGTTGTTGCAATTGCTGCGGTTTCCTTTGTTCTTGTACAAAGTGATGATGTTGGCGATTTGCGTGTCTAGGGATGTGTCCTTGTTCCCAGTACAACTAATGGAGTTTATACAAGGGCTGAAGTAGCGCTGGTTTCCTGCTGTTAAGAACTTCAGGTGGGATGCCGTCGCTTCCAGGGGCCTTTCTGCAAGCGTGGCAGTCAATTGCTTTTATGAGGATTTTCAGTGTGTCTAGTTTCTCCATGACCAGGAGACATGAGATGGTGTTCAAGGCAGTGTCGGTGACGATGTTTTGGATTGCACACATCTCGAAATAGTGTTCAAGCCAGCCTTGCAGCTGTTTGCCTTTTTCTGTGATGACTTCGCCGTCTTGGACTTGAGTCAGGTGGTCTTGGAGGTGGAGAAGCCTGTCGCCTTCGTGATACACCGGTGCATTGGTGGGCGGTCCGCTAGGCGATATTTTGGCAGACCTGAGGGCTTGAAGTGTACTAGAGCTAGGTGTAGCCTTGTAAGCCAGGAGGGCTTTCCTCATTACCTCAGTCACGGGCTCCATCTTTTTCCCCAGATGGCCCAATACCAGTCGGTATTTTGTGCTTCTTCCTCGCGTTGGAAGTAATGTCTGTACACGGAGTCTCAGAGGTGGGACCTCTTGGAGAAAATGGTATCATCAGGTGTCTTTTTGGTTAGAGCCTAATGCAGCTTGCTGATGAACTGCTGTGTCTTCTGTGGGATGTTTGCACAGCAGGTGATGATGCATGGGCTATACTGCTTGGCGTGGTGCATCTTCTTAAGAATTATTCGCACCCTACTGGTCACGAAGAATAGTCCGTTTCGCAATCGGTGATGTGATAGCTTCGGGTGAGGAGAACAATGGCCAGTTCCGTGGGTCTGGTCATCACGACGTCTACCTGCTGACAGCGGCAGGAAAGTGGGTGTCTCCATAACACATGGTGGATTTCCTTGCTTTTTAAGATGTTCCTCACACATAGGCTGTGGAAGCAGCACATCTCCAGCAGTCGCTGACAATTCCTGTTGATTCTTCTCCTTCCATGAGAGCCGAGACAGATGGGCCAGGTCTCGGGGTCAGCATTAAAGTCCTTCACATGTGTGGGTATAGACGCACGAAAGACGAGGTTTGGGATCAGATTCCTCTTTTTACTATCAGTTACTTATTTCTTGTGTTGTATTTTTATATTATTAAGCCTTATGTAGAATAAGAAAAGAAGCATATAATAAAATGGTTTTGCCGGACGAATATACTGCACTCCCAATATTGTGCAATATATCCATGCGAAAAACCCGTTCATATTTTCCTTTACAAATGCAGTAGCCTATAATTATGTAGTGGCTTTAGTGGTAATCAATGAAACTTTCTAAAGTATTTAGCTTCTCCTAATACTTTTAGAATCCGATTTATTCTAAACTTTCATCCGATGTACGTCAATAAAAGGCATATCGCGCTACTTTAACACGAATACGTTATTGATACCTTAGACCGTATGTTGTCGTATCTGCTAATAAAGTCATGAAAATACATTCTTCCGTCGCTAGGTGTCGTAATTTTGAGAAGACCCTGTCACAAAATCCGAAGTCTTTCCACGCTTTTTGTACAGTCTTGAAACAAAATAAACACCTCAGGTAGTTATGTTAGGATAAATAATGAACTACCTCGATAAATACCATCTTTACTCTTTCATGATTGTATGATTATCATGCTTAATTCCTGCTGCATTCTTGCTTACAGTGTCATTTCAGCACAACAATCTCCTTGGTGGTGTTGGAATTCTGTAAAAAGTGGGATACAACATGCATTATGATTGGTTGATTGAGGTTACCTTACCTAGAGTATTTGTAATGTAAGTAGGTCAGAAACTAACCTGATTAGCCTATCCATCACCTGATGCAATCTTATTAAATATTTGGGTATTGATTAATTGATTATCTCATTGACTATTAAAGATTCAGAAATATGGTTCCGTATATTGGAACTTTAGGCCTAAACATCAATGAAATGAAAGTTTTATCAGCCGCCTGCAATCGAGTCTCAGACTAACTAAATAATTTAGGTATATAGACGATATCAACTCTAATGGAGGTAACTCTGGAGATAAAAAAAACTAATCAACAGACAAATGAATAACTGAATTGGTAATCAAGTGTACTCGTGACAACAAACAAAATAATATTGGACACCTATCTCAAAACAGAAATGCCGGACAAATGTACCAGAGTATTAAAAATACTCAGACTCAACAGACGCAGACATAAATAATTAATCATATAATGAACTGAGAAAATTTATTGCCTAATTCGAGGGTTTGGTGTCAGCGAAAAAGGACGAAATACCCACTGATATTATGATAAATACTAAACATGACAATAATAACGTGTTCTTTATTATCAAGTTCGTATGCGTGTGAATTTTGTGGTAAGTGCTGTTATCATTAACAATATATTACAACAGAAATTAGACTGTAAGAAAACGTTCAGACTGAATCGGTTTAAGTCAATTATGGTGACATCAACTGTTAACAGGAAAGGTTTCCAGAGAGAATGTTGACTTACCATTTTCCTATGCAGTAAGAAGCTTAACTATTAGGTTTCCATAACTAATATAAAACTGTACGGAATCAATGACCTAGAATTAATCACTAGAAATTTTTAATTTGAGATTATCTTGAGCGAAAATGTTCAACCAGTAAAACGGGCAATTATTAAGTACTTTTGGTGTCAAACTTTATCAATATCTATTTGCAGTCGTGTTTCAGAATCAGATGAAATTGTCCATAGTAAAATTATATTACTCGGTACTCATACTGACCCGGGTTCTAATGAAACTACTGCTTCATTGGAACCAACATCAAAATGAATACAAAAACCATGAAATAATGTTTGCTACTACTGTCGTTAATTCTACCTTGGGTACTGTACCTTTGCACTTCAAAATAGTATTGACGGGGGATTTAAACGCCACAAAAGCACAATCGTAACAAGATTTGATGTGATAATGTTGGATACGGAACAAACGTCTACTATCAACAAGGTCAAGGTCAAGGAATATTGTCTAGACGGAACACATAACCTGAGCGTTTAAAAATCATTGTTTTCATTCGTCAAGTAAGGAACTAAATGAAACTGAAGCCTAGGGCTCTCTAAAAATAAAATATCAGTGAATTTTTTTCAAGCTTAACTGATGACACAGGTTGAACATATCTAGTTGAACAGTATGTCAATTTTTTCACTGCTCTGTGGTATCATAAACACAACAGACAACCTATATGATTCTATAAAACAAATCATACCTGAGAACTGGATCAAATCTCTGTCAAATCAGTAATCATTTGATTGCACATTGCATACAGCTGGACTAATAATAACATAACTTTGTTTCGAAATTTTCACAAAAATTAATATTATCCAGCTCCTAAAAAATTAAAATTTGTAACTATAGACCAACAGCACTTACGTCATATATTTAAACAATATTTAAATGTGTTAAAATATAAAAATTGATGTCACAATCTCTGTTAATCAGTTTGATTTAAAAGCAACATGCATCAGACTCATGCCTCTATATTTTTACGGAAACTATCAACTAGTAATGCATTCAATACGGTCAATCAACAGGCACTCTTAACAAAATTGTTTGATAATCAACTGTCCCTGCACATAAACACTCTTGCGTTAACTGGTATGGCAAATTGCTGTGCTGTGTGCGATGTGAAACTACAATATAAAGCTCCTTCCATAAAATCAATGAGGTGAGTGATAGAATCATAATATTCCCTTTGTTATTGAATATAGAGTGAGACAAGCTAAATCGTAAACTATGCCTGTATCAGGTGATATTATATCTGACACAGCATTTCCTTATATTAGTGTTGCTGAAAATTTGTCATTTATAAGTCTTTATATCGCTTATTCATGGAATATTTAAAGATATGTAAATAATATGCATTTTAAAAGTGATTTCTTAGACACATAATTGGCATGCAAAGTCTTTCAGACAATTTCTTTCAATTTGCCTTCTTCTCCTCTGTATATCATTATGGCTATGTTCTTACGTATTTTAACACTTATATATATCTTATTAATATTTTTAAAGATCTAATCAGTCTGATATTAAAGATATAGCGAGACATTGACATTACAGACTGTTGTGTGTTTAAGCAGGCATGCTTGTAAGTAAATGTATAAATTGTTTTTTCAATAATATTAAAACTAGATAGCTACAATCGTATAGCAAATGAATTTCACTCCTCTGTGGACAAATGTTAATGGATGTATGCAAAGAGAATTAGTTATTAATTATAATATTTGGAGGAGGGATGCTTTGCATGACCACAAGGACACAGTAAGTCACGGAGGAAGAACAATCTCACATCTTCGCTTTGCAGATGATATTAAGGGTTTAGCATGAAATTAAAGAAAAGAACCGGCTGACTTAGTAGAACGCCTTGACACAACGTCCCCAGCGTGCGGTATGGAAATTAGTGCCGAGAATACAAAACTGATGACAAACAATAACAATGGCATCAGTGCAGAAAAAAGGTCAATGAACAGAAGCTGGAAAGACTCACAAGCTTTAAGTACCTGTGATCAATTATAACAGACGACGGCTCCAAACCTGTGCTACTTTGCAGGATGGCCAGGGCAACAGCAACACTAACAAGATTGAGGCTAATATGGAAATATACTAACATTGCTTTTGGTTCCAAATTAAGGCCGATGCTCTCGATTGTCATTTCTATCTTTCTCTATGCTTGTTAAACATGGACGCTCACATCAGATCTAAAAAGAATGATTAAAACCTTTGAAATGAGATGCTACGCAAACACTTGACCATGTAACAGAAGTCCATAACTGGATTTAGCGTGCCATCGGATCCTATGAAGACTTCTTGACCACTGTAAACAGTGCAAACTGAAGTGGTACAGTCATACATATCTCACGATCATCTGGACTGGCGAAATAAATTCAGCAAGTCACAATGCGAGGGTGCAAAAGAAGAAGCAGACAAAAAGGTGGGAAGACAACATTAAGCAGTGGGGAAGCATAGGATTTGGGGGATTCCCAAAGGGGAGTGTAAAACAGGTAAAGATGAAGTGAATTGGTTGCAAGGTCAATTGTGGCAAGGGATTGATGTTTATATATATATATATATATATATATATATATATATATATATATATATATATATATATATATATATATATATATATATATATATATATATATATATATAAGGACTTAATTCTGTATAAATCTATTCATATCATTTTATTACATTAAATGCAGTTATTAAAATGATAATATTAATATCAGTCTAATATTTTTGTTAAAAACGTCGTGTTTACTTAAGTTAAGTCGAATATGTGACTCGTGTGAGCATGTGCTGTGCATTATCGCAAATTCATTACAATTAAGCATTCCGGAATAGCTATGAAAACGATTGGATAATACTTTGTCAGGCTTGGTCAGGCTTTCCTAATGTCCAGATGTATTGTAAAATTGCATGAGTCCTCTGTGCGCATGTAAATCAAACAACTTATTAACTTCGTATATATGCTGAGGTATTTTGTAAGAAGTCACAGTCGAGAGTAAGTGGAGCTAATTTTGAGAACATTACTGGTTTGGACAAAGACATTTTCTGAAAATAATCTAAATTGGAACTAAACAATACAAACTTTACTTTACTTTGTAAATCCTTGATATTTCTGTTAGCCTTCGTCTGATATCATCATCAGCCATTTTTGACCGGAACTGAACATCAGACTGCATTTGTTTAGATCCTTTTACAGGACTTATATTTATCTTAAGGAACAAACAATTTGAATAATTTCTGAAATGGTCTTGTTTTATATATTTACATTTTTCATTTTTTCTAGAAAAATAAATTATTCTTGTTTAAATTTACATAGCTTGCTGTCTTCACTCTTTCTTTGTTTTACTTTGAACGCGCCGATATGTAACTAAAAAAAAAAAATATATATATATATATATATATATATATATATATATATATATATATATATATATATATATATATATATATATATATATATATATAGCCTGTGGTAGCATTCAGTGGAAAAGCAGAAGATCATCATAATCATCATCGCTATTGTAGCATTGTGTGAAAAAGCAGAAGACACGCGTAAAAGCAAGAAGTAATCAAGGCCTGTAGTGGCTAAAGCTTTGGAAAGACGCGAAGAAAAAATAGTTGCTTCTATTTCGAAAGTCAGTTTCTGCTCAAGAAAGGTGTGCAGATCGCACTCAGGGTCCGAAACGCGAGATATGCATTGAATTTGGCAAAGATGATAATAAAAGTTTGGTAAAATAGTCTTCCTGAATAATATTGGTATGTATATATTGCACGTAGGCCCGTTAGTTTCAAATTAACCAAATTTGTTGTTAGGTATATGAAAATTATATCTTAACATTCATAATTAGATGTGTACATTGCTCTCGGAACAACATTAATAGTAAAAGCAACCTTCTGATTCAAGGTCAACACCAATCGGTGCTAATTTAAGAATGAAGTGAACAAAATATGTCTGCATGGAGATGAATTGGGCGACGCCAAAATCTCTCTTATCTATCAGTTCGCCTGAAAATATTAATTCTTAGTGCACGTAAAAGTCAAGTTCATTGGAAGTACACTTACGGTTAACTTTCAATTAATTTTCAATTAATATTCTTTAAACATGTCGCTGTCATTATAATGATATTGGGTCTCTAAATTCTCATTAGAAAAATTATAGTAATGCATAATCACCAAACCTTATTCACATTTTGGGATATGTAAGCCTGTACATTCAATTATACAAAGCTTATTCAAATTATCGACTATTTCTGTAAAGGAAGCATTGTTACAACTTCGATTACATTTACGTTAAATGAATATTATTCCCTTTATTTGGATCTACATATATGTTTATTTCTCGGAATGTCGTTATATACACCCCAGTGGGAAATACGCATCGTAAAAGTCGATATTAAATTACTTCAACATTTTTAAATTATGTTTAATTGTTCTTCAAATTGTTACTCAAAATGCTGATATTCAAGATTTTCGGCTTTCTGGATTCTGGTTTTAATTTAGTTTATCATAATCATTTGTCTAATTTTTCTGCAAGCTAACCACCTCTACACAAAGTGTGTTTCTTATACGTTTAGTAGTTGTAACCGGAAACATGGAATAAATTGGAGACATCCGCTGATAGGATGGTGGCTGTATGCTTTTTCATCTTCCTTGCTGTCATTGTACTTTGTATAATCTATGAAGCGTACCTAGGAAGCTTGAATCAGTTAAAAATTGGGAAGAATTTTATATTTTATTAAGAGTTCTCTTGGCTCACTACATGTGTATATTGTTACTCTTTTGTTTATAATGCCTTATTGATAGAATTGACGATAATAATATTTCGCCAATAGATCAATGAAACATAAATAAGTTTTATGATCATATTAAGATCTACTGAGATGTTTGAATGAATTTGAAAAATATGTCAATTACGTAATGATGATCATCCTAATTTGAAAATATGCCCAATGTAGAAAAAAGTTCAATGAATCAAGTACAGGATTCAAAGCATATTTTATTCGACTTCGGTCGAAAAAACTAGTCTATTTAAGAAGCTATCCAAAAGACCTCAAATGTATCCTGTTGTTTTCTTGGTAGTCTTTATTTTTGTTTAACTTTGTGTTCTTAATGGTCCTGAGGACATTAAACGAATATGTATTAGAAATATCTGTGACTGACAACCAATCACATTTCGCTTATCAAATTCTTAAATCTGAATGTTCAGTGCTTTCATTTTATTTCGACGTCCACAGTAAAATCACTAGAAAAAGCTTTGCAAATTGGCAAAAGATTACACAATATTTATCCAAATTTATAATTTCTAATATCTAATTGGCGTTCAAGTATTTGATACTAATATACAAAGTAAAATCTATGTTAGTAAAATGATTTGCTAAAAAAGAAATTAGAACCGTTTTAAAATTATGCAATATTGAGGCACTGGTATTGTAAATGGACATGCTGATTTTAAAGTATATAAGTACATATAATCAGTTAAATAATGGTGAAGGAACATGAAATAGTGTAATAAATCAGATAGATTTGGAATAGTATAATACGCTTTTCCTGTCAAACTGAATGGGAAGATCTAATATGTATCTGAAACATTTAAAAAATCAAGTAACATGTTTATTTTTTGTGTGTTTTTATGGATTGGGTGCGGAGTGGGAAACATGACGGCAGTATATTGTGATGGAGGAAGATTGCGGAGAGAATCCCTGGAAAAGAGGGCTTCTAACATGTTTATTGGAGAACCACGTTTTCTAGATCTGGATCCGAGTTCACGCTGGCAGAATGAGAGTTTTGAATGATTTGTTTTAGTGTATTTACCACCAGGTTCTCTGTGACACAGTAATCTGTGTAACTAACAAGTACATAATAATCGCTACATTTTAATAATCTAGTATAACATAATCAAACGTAGCAATATTCTATGAATATCTTGTGTCAAAATATGTTACGTCTAAGGACTAAATAATTTGTGTGACGTTACAGCAAATATTTAGATTTTAATTTGTTTCCTTAGTTTAACTACCTTTATTGTTGACCCATTTTGTGCATGCATATGTTTACCGTGTTAATTGTCGACTATCTGTTTGTATTACTCTTATAAAATGCGTGATCACTACATAACAAATATAATTTGTGATAAACACTCACTTAACACAACAAATTCTAATGATTTAAAATTTAAATCATATATGCAAAGCGAAGCTGTGATTTTTATATTGTAATAATATGGGCTCTGTTCGAACTGAAGTCGCCGCCCGCAAAAGAGCCCAGGGATAGCTGGAAACTAATATCTAATATGCTGAATTGTATTTCTAATATTTGTTAGAGCTCCATGTTAATCTGTTAAATGAAATGTTAATTAGTCTCTTCGATTCGTTGATGTCAACGAATAGGCGATACATTTTTCCCAAATGTTTCAAGTAATTGGTCTTTGCAGCTAGATAAAATATAAAGAGCTTCACAAAACTTTATTTGCTTATTTTGATTTTTGTTACAATGAAAAACAAAGTTTTCAATTTTTAATGTATAGGAGGATGGTAGATAACAAGTAAATGTTACATATGTTCATGCAAGACAGTGTGAAGATGAAAGTAATAGAACAAAGTAGTAATGCACCTAGATATGCATGACGTTTGTATTTGAAAATCACAAAGGAAGAAGTAGAAGCAAACAGTTGAAAGCGATATTCATTTTAACGTAAACACGACAGTAGTATAGGAAAATGAGGGTTTTGGCCCACCACCCCCTCCCACACCTCCTCCCCCACCCCCGCCAAACCCTCATTTTCCTATACTACTACTATGTAGACAGAAATTTTGTAACCAGACAAAACAACAGGTGTTGGAATGTGATAAGCTCTGTCAACAGAAGTGACGAATTTGTTAGAACAGCGTATGTGTGGAATATGATTATTCTAAAGACGGCAAATAGGTTTTACCACAAATTTTTTATCAGATAACAGGATGAAAATTAAACTGTACATTAAAACGTTTCAGTTAACAAGGCGGAAATTAAACTAGCATTAGAATGAAAATTATATTATTTTAGTTATATTATATCTTAAGTTTAGATAAAATTTTATGTTACTCATATTTTTTGTGATATTTTTTTCATACTTGCTAATCCTCATTGGTAGAATATCTGTTAACATATTGTCAATAATACGAAATTCACGTAATAAATTATCCATATTATATTTAACTCCTCGTAGGTAAGACCGGATCTGATCAAGTAGTTTCTTGTAAGTTTTAATAGATGTTAAACAACCGTGCTTCTTTATCAAAAGTCTTGGTTCTACTTTTTTACACGCCGCTGTAAGTGAAACACCAATAGCGGATATGATTAACAAAAAAGGATTTAATGATACCCCACTTGAAATTATACCAGAACTGGTCATTAACAAGGGTAGATAAGATATTACTCGAAGGATCTTGTAGTATTTGTAACATTTTTTCACGCACCAAAGTTTTTTATGATAATATTTATAGTATTGTTTAATGCGTCTACATCTTGTTTTGGAATATCTTTTGAAATATGATTGAAATCAACTATACTTCTTTTCATTATAATATTAGTTCACATAGTCCTATGTTTGGTTAATCCATAATAAGAGCTGGTTGTTCAGCTATAAATTCCAAACACCAGAGAAAAATTGCTAATTTTAAAGTTTTATCAACTGGTTCAAGTACAAATTCTTCTTCAGAATTTTTGTTTATTATTACAGATAATACTCCAGATGAGTCATCATTTGGATGACGAAATAGATATTTGTTAGATATTCTAAACTTTGCACTGCTAAGCACTGACAATCTATACACACCGGTAACTTCTGCAATATATTTGATAGAATTATTTTTTGGTGTCCACCCAGTATAACCAGTATCAACAGTATACACAATATTTTTAATCTGTTTGTGAGGAATTTTAACCATACTCATTTTCTCAACAATATTAGGAATTCCACTAATAATATCATTGAGTTTTGTGTTAATATCATTGAGTTTTGTGTTAATATTAGCGAGTGTAATGTTAACAATTGATGGATTTCCAAAAAAATCATCTTTAAGCGTGTTTATGTTTCTACGAAAATTTAAAAACGTTTTTACGTGACCGGTAAATTCATTTTTGAGCGCTGTTATTTCATTACTGATTGGAACGTCCTGATCATCGACATATTTCTTAGTATCAGCGTCTCCATCTGTAGTTGGATATCCAAGATCTGTAATCTTGTTCTGGTTCATAACAATATTCTCATTAAATAAATCACCAGCTTTTTTAACAAAATCATTTACTGACCTACCAGAATCTTGTATCTTACCTTGATTGTTAAAAGTCATGATATTATCAGCAACCGCATTAGGAATTCGTACAAGTACATCTGGCAGTTTTACATCACTCGTTTTTAATCGTCCTTCTTTGTCCTGGAAAATGACGACTTCATCTGGTTCTACACTGGTAAGATTTAGTAAATTATTGATTTCATATTTGAGCTGATCAAGAGTTGCATATTTGGATAAGTCACTTTGGTAACCTTTTGTGGATAAATCTCCTGATAGTGTTCCAAATTTTGTATAGTAACTCATTATTTACTGTCTTAGATAAAATTATCAACACTAGTTTAATATTATACAAAATGGCAAAATCGTCGATATTAAACGTTGATACAGAGAAGCTGGTGAAACACAAACATAACAAAGAACTTCCTGATTGTCATTATCTTATTGTTGGGCGAACTGGATCAGGAAAAACAAATTTGCTTATGAACTTGCTTCTTGGTGATAATTTTAACTACGATAGAGTCTATATTTTTCACAATCAATCCACAGCAAGATAAGTATGAGTTATTAAGCGATTAAAATGACAAACTTCGTGATGAACTTAAGGCTGGTGAAGATTTTTTTATAATTAGGCAGCCAGAAGATCTTATTCCAGTTAATCAACTTGATGCAGATGAACATAAGATAGTAGTTTTTGACGATAGTCCGCTAAATAACATGGAGATGAACAAAATAAGATCGTATTTCTCACTGTCACGTAAAAAAAATGTAATTCTGTTTATCTCGCTCAAGGATTTTATAATGTTGACAGATTTATTCGGCGAAATACGGGTTGTTTTATATTATTTCCAGGACTGGACAATGTTGACGTTAGAAATATTGCAAGCGAACAATGCGGTGACGTGACAAAAGATAAGTTTATTGAACTTTACCGTCATGCTACAAAATATAAATACAATTTTTTCTTATTTGATAAACTTACAAATGATCCAACTAAAATGTTTCGCTGTTGTATTGACACTTACTTACAGTAAGGGTTTCAATTTTATAAAATTTATAATAATAATAATGGACAAACGAGCAAGATACAGACAACACATAGAAGATCTAAAAAAACTTGCTCAATCTCAGACATCGCTTAAGCAAAAAGTACAACAAGCACGACGTGGGCAAGTAACCGCTACAGAAGCAACAGCTACAATTTTCAAGCCGGTTACTGAAGCACTACTTGGAAAACAACCTGAAACTAAATCACTGTCAGAAGAAGAACTTAAACAACTGCAGGAAAAAGGCTTGGTTGGAATTGTTAAAGAACAACAGGAAGCAGCTGCTGCAAAACTTGTTACTAGATCTGATGAAGAAAAAAGAAAACTAATTGAGGCATTTACAGCAAATATAGCTGATCCTGCGGCTAGACAAGCTGAAACAGATCGATTGATAAACAATCCGCTGAAACTTGAGCGAAGACTAGCAGAGTTAACAACGCAAGGAATAACAAATATTATAAAAAAATTTATCGGGAGATATAAAAGATATCAAAGAGGAGCAACAAAGAGTTGGTGAGCTTACTGTAAAGTTTATGGAAGTTGGAGATCAAAGATTTTATTTTACAAAAGGAGCAAATGATGAGATAAAAGGTATTGAATATGATGATTTTTTAACGAATGAAAATATAAGGGGTATTAATGATATAAGCAAGTGGACTGATGTAGAATATCAAACATTACTCGATAGATTAGATGTAATATTTAAAGACGGAGCTGCTGCTAAAGATGAATTAAACACGATTACAGAGATTGATAATATGATTCCACTTTATGAAAGAATGAGAAACGGTGTTATTGCTCTCACGTTTAAAAAAAACAGCAGAAAATAGTAGATTACAACCTTTTGGTAAAGGGTGGAGTTTTAAAAGGAAATTTTTTACATTTGATAAAACTCGTGTAGAGAAAAGTAGAGAAGTATGAACAGGAACTGGTGTAAAAATATTTACATCAACTACTGAAATGATTGGTAGATTAATGTTATTAATATCATCAAAGAAAGCTGGGAATGTTAGTGTTGCACTTAATAATGAAATCTTTGACATACTTGATCATCTAAGATCGAGTGAATTATTAACATCTGACGAATATGAAACTTTACACCGCGACTTAATCGCGGCGACTTAATTTTGTAAAATGATATAATATTAAAGGAATGCAAACAACATTAATACTAAACTCTAGTGAGTCTGCGATAGATAGCGCAAATTTTTCAGTAAATTATGTTCCACCTATCCAACTAGATCCTACAAAACAATATGAAATTGGATTAATTTATTGTACTTGCTGGAATGCTATACCTAACGTGAAAAATGATGTTAACGATGAAATGTATTTTACTATGATTACAGCATCTCCAATATCTACAACAAAAAAAATACAAATTCCGCAAGGAGCTTATAATATTACTGATCTAAACAAGACAATCAAAGAGATCATCACAAAAGCTGACGGTATGGCTGATAATTTTGAATTGGCAGCAAATTATAACACATTGCGAACTAGGATAACTTTGAAAAATATAGTAATCAGTCTTGAACCAAGAGAAAGAAGTATTGCACAACTGTTAGGATTTACTGAAAAAACTTACACTGCACTTGATCAGCCTATTACATATGACAGTGAACTGCCAGTAAATATAACAGAAGTAAATACAATATTAGTAAATTGCTCTATTGCTTCTGGCTCTTATACATCAAAAGGCAGCAAAGGTCAAACGATTTACAGTTTCTCACCTGAAGTTCCGCCAGGTTCTCTCATGTAAATAACTCCACGACATATTATATATTATCCTTTAAACGTTGAAGATCAAATATCAAGTATAATAATGCAGTTGACAGATCAATCTGGAGAACAGTTAAATGTTAATAATGAAGTTGTAACTTATTATTTACATCTACGCGACCAAAAGTAAAAATTATGCAACATCAAATATAATGAAACAAAGAAAAAAGTTTATCGAAGAAAAATAGTAGGAGGATTTTTTGGAAATATTTTTACTAAAGTTATTGAAAATATGCCGGGTATAGCACGTAAAGTTGCACCAATTGCTATTGACGCTGGTAAAGCTTTTGCAACTGGGGCTGCATCTGCCGCTGAGACTGCGGTGGGACAAAAAATAGCTGATAAAATAAAAGGTGATCCACCGACGGCATCTGAAATAAAACAAGCTATCTCAGAAATCGTTCCAACAAAAGAAACTCAAAAAGCTATGATAACAACAACAAAAAAATATTATCACCAAAGGGTGAGCAGATCATACAAAAATTAATATCTAAAGTAACAGTGCCGCAATAAAATTTTATATAATCTAATAAAATAAAATGTCTGTTAAAAATTATCTTGAGTTAACAGAAACTTATGACATCGACAATGATGTGACAGAATTTGAGTTTGTTGAGTATCTTGATGAGAATTCTAACGAACCAAATAAAGCTGGTATCAGAACCTTTAACACCAGAGACGAAGATGTATTTCTACTGCCACATAAGGCTACGTTAGAAGTTCGTGGTCAGATTATGACAGTAGCCAATCCACCTGCTGAAATTGCAGTTGGAGCAGAAGTAGCTCTTATAAATAACGGCTGGTGTTTATTCAAAAGTGCTAGATATCAACTGGCCAATCAAACTATAGAAGATATTTCGAGTCATCTACAAGTTGCAAGTACAATTTTAAATATTATTTCGTTTTCCGACGATTACTCAAGATCAACTGCAACTAACATGATGTGGTTTAAAGATACTGGACGGGGTATAGCTGAATCAATCGAATTTTTAAAGAGAGGCGCTATAGTATATGGAGGTGATGCTGATGCAAATGCTGTAATTGTGAGAAATTTTCTCATTGCTAATGCAGACGCGCTAGGTATTGCTGCACCAGTTGCAGCTGCTAATGCAGACGCTACAAGAGTTTCTCTTACAGCAGCTTTTAATAATCTAAATATAACGCCACCAGCTGCAGATGCAAATGGTACTGCGATGTTAAATTTACTTCTTAACACACTTGACGTGAGAAATCCACGCTATAACGATGGTTTTGCTAGGCGAAGAAACCTTGCAGCAGGATCACGTCAAATTACAATGATGCTTCCACTAAGTATGATTTTCGGCTTTTGTCGCGATCATGATAAAGTATTTCGCGGAGTAAAACATACTCTTATTTTAGATCGAGCAGACCAAAACGATTGCTTGTTTAGATCTGGAGGAGTTGATGTACAGTTTATCATAAACAAACTTGCTTTGTGGATGCCACGTATAACACCGTCGATCACTAAAATGTCAGAACTAAATAGCATGCTTGATAAGCATACAAACAGAATTTACTTTAAGCAGCATAAAATATATCAGACAGCGGTTCCAAATACTACTGACTACTCGTGGAGGGTTACAACAACATCAGGCGAACAACTGCCGAGAAATATCTTTGTCGTATTTCAACAGCAAGCCCAACGAGGTAACCAACAACGAAATAATGCAATATTTGATCACTCTGATGTCAGACGAATATACGCTAGATTAAATTCAAAGCAATATCCAGAACGAGCTATCGAGTGCAATTTTGCTGATGACGTTAATAAAAATATTTCTCGACCGTACATGTACCTGCTTGACGCAATTCAAAAATATCAGGATGTTGAAGATGGAACTCAAATATTAGCAGAGGAATTTCGTACCCTTTATCCTATATTTCATTTTGATGTTAGTAAACATAACGAGCGAATTGTAGACAGCACAGCGGATATTGAAATTGCCTGGACACTTGGGGCGGTTCCAGTAGCGCCGTTGTACGTATACGCATTAGTGATTAGTGATAGATTTATCACAGTAGATTCTATTGGAGGTAAAATGACAGTTCAAGTTTCATCTGCAGTTGTTATATAAAATGACAAAATATATTGTAAAAGAAGTATATTTGACTGATGGTCAGGTTAAAAAATTAGTAGCTGCTATTGCAAAGAGAGAACAGGTATCATTAAAAATCAATCCTAATACTTCTGATGGTGTTTTAACAAAACTAATGCTAACAAAAATCAAGTAAAAAAGAATGATCGTAAAAAAACTTTTGTTTTAAAATTGAGTGCTGCACAAATGACAGCGATGGCAAACGACATTGTCGTTAAAGGTGGTTTTTTTGGTCCAGCATTATCAGTATTAACTAGTACAATAATACCTAAAATTTTACCAGTCTTAGGCACATTAGGACTAGCAGCAGCGTCTGGAGCAATATCTGGCGCAACGAAGAAAGCAGTCGAAGGTAATGGTATCATTCGTGGAAGTGGAATAAAAAAATTGTAAATTTTATGTAAATGATATATTATAATGCCACAAAAGAAAAAGAAATCGCCAACAACAAAAAAAAAAGAAAACAACAAAAACAAAATCGCCAACACCAAAATGCAATTGCATATGCAATCAACCAAAACAAGGAGGAATTATTCCGTTCGCTCCACTTTTGGCGGGACTAGCGGGAAGTCTGCTGCCAAATCTTTTAGGAATCGGACGTGGTCTAACATTACCGGGAACTCGACTACCCCGTTGAGTAATTTTGATATCATTGATAAGTTAAAAGCGGTTCCTGGATTTCACGGAGTTTATTCTAAAGATGAACTCGCAGCAATAAAATCACCATTGGCACGCATTGGGTAGCAATTTATAATAATAATTATTTCAACTCGTTTGGACTTCCTCCAAGCGATGTAATAAAAAAGTATATGAAGAAAAAATTTTAAAAGATATATTATTCATCAAATCAACTCCAACCTGTTGGAACGTCTGCTTGCGGATATTATTGTATTATGTTTATCCGACAGACGAGCAGAAATCTTAATTTTTTAAAATTTATTTTACAGTTTGACAAGCATCCTTCTCACGATAATGATATGATCGCAATAAATTTTATCTAAACTTAAAAATATAATAATGTCAACATACTGTCTCAAGTGTAGAACTAAAACAGAAAATATTGATGAAACAACAGAAAAAAACAAAAAACAACAGGATAATATTAAAAAGCTTTTGTGCAGTCTGCGGAAAAAGAAAAAATATGTTTTTAAAGAAAGTGTCCTCAGCGAAAAATTCGCTAGGATCTGGTTATCCTGATATTATTTTAGTCGACGACTAAAAATATAGAATGATATGCAACTGTGATTCTGACAGAGATTTGTGTTTTGAGCAAAATAAAATTGTCGCATACTGTCAATGTTGTAACAACAGAGAAATAATAGGGTCAGGTATAGATATACATAAAATTATTGGAAAATTACCAAAACCAAAAGGCGGTTGGACATTGCCAGGTCATCGGTATACAGGACCTTACAATCCGCTAGATCAACAACTAGATGAAAACGACAATCCATTGCCAGGTCAAGAGCCTTATAATCAAGTGGATGCAATAGCGATGCGTCATGATATCTGTTATCGTGATCATGAAAACTCGAAAGCAGATTGTGATAAAGTAATGTTAGACGAATTACGTGATATGGAGCCAACAAATCTACGAGAACGTTTTGATAGAAGATTTGTTCAGGGAATGATAGGAGCAAAATATAAACTCGGACTCGGAAAAAGTATACGATGATCTTGCAGTCGTTCTGCACATACCTAAAAAAAAAGTTTCCACGACGTAAATTTGTCGCTAATGGTGTAGATGATATCTGGGCAATAGGTTTGGTGGATGTATCCAATCTAGCTCAGTTTAACGTTGGCGCTGATGGTGCTCCAAAAAGGTATTTGTTTAATGTTATAGATGTTTTTAGCAAATACGCTTTCAGTGTACCTGTTTCGGATAAGACAGGGACTTCAATGACTGATACGCTAAAACAAATAAAAACGAGTACAGAAAGAAAACCGAATAAAATCTGGACTGATCACGGATCCGAGTTCTTTAACAAAAAGTTTGAACAGTTTCTAGAACAAAATAATATAAAAATGTATGTTACAGGAAACGAAGGTAAAAGCGTTGTTGTTGAGAGATTTAATCGCACGCTAAACGAGAAATTACACAAACATATGACAGTTAAAAACACCAACAGGTACATCGATGACCTTTCTCAAATCGTAGGTGAATATAATAACACGAAACATCGAACCATCAAAATGACACCTACAAAAGCTATTAAAAATCCAATATTAGCAAATGAAAACATGTACCGCAGACATAAATTTAAGGTTGGTGATAAAGTTAGAATTTCTTTGACAAAAAAGGTATTTGCAAAAGGATTTACTCCAAACTGGAGCGAAGAAGTATTTGTAGTTGATAATGTACTTTTCACAATACCTGTAACGTACGTTTTAAAAGATCTGGCAGGGGAACCGATCGTAGGTAGTTTTTATGAACAAGAACTACAGAAAATTGAGCAGGATGTTTTTGTTATCGAGAAAGTGATTAGAAAAAAAGGAAATTAAAGTTTAGTCAAATGGCGTGGGTATAGCGATAAATTTAACAGTTGGATCCCAACTAAGCAGATTATGATATAATGTTATTATAAATTTTCTCATACTTTTATTTGACAGATTTACATCTTACTGGTTTACATAACGATATTAGATACTGCTTACAATCGTCAGAGATCGTCATTAGAATAAAAATCTTGACAAATATGAAATCGAATTTGATATTTTTCTGTCGGCCTGGAATTCTGATGTTTAAGAAAGGTTTGATTAACTGCCAAAACAGTTGTTGTTCGGCAACGGTAAAATTAAATTTCATTATTTTTTTTGCAATGTGATACTTGACATTATATCGTTTAGTTGTTAGTCTGCTGTAATTTGATCTGTCAGCAACAGTGACTATTTCACCATCATCATCAGATTCGCTGTTATATAAAATATCATCTTCATTATAACCAATAGATTTGTCTATGAAATCTTTGGAAAATGTGACCTCATCACTGTCGACCTTATCGCTGGCGACTTTGTTGCTAGTATCTTGCTTGTAGAGTTCAGCGAGTCGTTTCATCAAGTCCATTATTATAATATATTTTTATCTAAATTATTGTTATAAGATGACTGATGAGATAAAATATCACCAAAATGTTAATATATTAAATTACAAAGAACTAGCCGAAGCGGTAAGAAAATGTTTGTTGGGTTATAGTGTTGACGTTATTGTAATGCAAGGTGATTCTCATAAAATATTGCTAACAGAAGCAGAAAAAAAATAAAATTAATGAAAGTGCAGTAACGACGCTAAAATTTAATCACGATGATATCATAGCATTTGCTCATCATTGCTTGACTAAAACCGAGCTATCAAATATCATATCTAAAACCAATCCTAGCATCGTATTCTCTTGAAAAAGCTGATTTCATTACTCCATCAGCTACAAATTTTACTGCTCTGGAATTTATCTTATAATGCTTTGCCGCAGCTGTAATCGATTTGAATTCGATCTCCTCATCCGTTTCAAGGTTTTTTGAAATAACAGGTTTTGCTGGACATCTAAAATTAATACCACCACCTCGTCCTTTTCGTACATTTTCCTGCTGGGTCACTAGCTCCAGATTTCTCAATCGATTATCAGTTTTTACGTTATTAATATGATTAATAACCAGATCATTGGGTATAGATCCATTGAACACCTCGTAAACAAACCTATGACCAAGATAACGAACTTGATTTGTCGATTTTCCTCTAACAGTTACCCTGATATATCCCATATTACTCATAGTACCAAGAACTTTTTTAGTTTTTCTGTTTCTAATAATACCGCGATCGTTAGCCTCGTATAAATCAAAGACAGGATGTGGCTGAAACTCATCTTCTAAGGATAAGTTTTCAATGTTGTCATCAGTGACTTTATCGTTCACGTGATATACACACTGTCCCTCTGGAATATCATCGCAAAACAACGTGTAAATAAAATCTTTTCTAAACATTGCAATCCTCTCAGCATTATCTCCCTTTACACTAATCATATAACCCGCTGACGTTAATTTGCCAACAGATATTCTAGTTTTGATGTTAATAACTGAACCTAATGTATTTCCAGCGTATAAGTTGTATTTTGGGTGAATATGATAAATCTCTTGCTCACGTGCGCTAGCCAGATTTACTGTCATTATATTATAAGTGATATTTTTTATCTTTAATTGATTTTTAGCGCATGCGCAGTGTGAGGTAAAGTTATACTTTGGGTGAATTTGATATGCTTCTTGCTCACATGTGTTTGTTAGATTTGCTGTCATATTATAGGAGATTTTTTTATCTTTAATTGATTTTAGCGCATGCGCAGTGTGAGGAAATTATCAATTAGATATTACATTATAGTATAATAATGTTAAAATTGCGTGATATAGCTAAGAGAAGCCTTATGGGAGAACCTGATAAAATAGCGACTGCTTTTGCAGGTTTTGATAATAGTTATCAGTTTGATAATCAAATTGTTTTAGTAAATTTTAATGCAGCAAATCTTTACCACCTACTACAGACAACTGTAAAACGTGAGCTCGAAAAACACAAAAGTATCAGATTATTTGTGCAATATCATGTTATATTTTCAAAGTTAGTTATAACGGAAGAATTAACTAACAAGGAAATTGCAGAACCTTATATGAACGCAAAATCAAGACGTGTTTTGCTTGGGACTGATCTGTTATCACTATCTGATGAAATACACCAAGAAATCTGGAAAAAAATAGAGGAATTCACTCAATTAGGTTCGGATTGAAAGTTTGAAGTGATCAAAGAAATATTGTTTCACACGATGAAATATAACGCATTACGATGTAGTTCATACATCGACCTGCCACCAAAAATAAAAAGTAAAAGATGTTGTATAAACATCAAAAACGTAGATAACAAGTGTTTCCAATGGGCTGTTCTTTCCGCACTATTTCTAGCAGAAAAACACGCTGATCGCGTTGAAAAATATATCAGTCACGTGTCTAGATTAAATTTTAAAGATATTAACTTTCCTGTGGCATAAAATCAAATACCAAAATTTGAAAAGCAAAATAATGTTTCAATTAACGTTTTCGGACTAGATGAAAAAGAGGATGTATACCCGAGATATATTTCAGAAAAAGCTTCACAATCGACTATAAATTTACTGTTTTACAAAAATCATTACGTTTGGATTAAAAACTTTAACGGACTAGTTGGTAAACAGTACAATAAAAATAGGAACAAAAGGTTCTTTTGTTACCGCTGCTTGCATGGTTGTGCTAACAATGAAACATTACAAAAGCATTTGCAGTACTGTAATGATGTGCAAAAAATAACAATGCCATCTAAAAAGGATAGTGTGTTACAGTTTGTCCATCATAATCACAAACTAAAACTTCCTTTCGTTATATACGCTGATTTTGAGTGTTTACGTCAACCTGTACTTGGCGTAGAAAATAATCCTAATCAATCGAGTACAAGAAAAGTTCAAAATCATGTTCCGCGTGGAGTAGCGTATAAGGTAGTTTGTTGTACTGATTCTAGATTATCTAAACCAATTAAATTATATCGTGGTAAAAATCCAGCTCTCTACCTTCTCAAGCAGTTGATTAATGAAGTTGATAATATTACTTATCGTTTGAAAAAAGTAACGCCAATGTTAAAATTAACACCTCAACAAGAATCCGATCACGAGCAAGCAGAAATTTGTCATATTTGTGGAAAAGCTTTTGATACTGACAACATAAAAGTACATGACCATTGTCATTTGACTGGACAGTATCGTGGAGCGGCTCATAATCAGTGTAATTTAAAATTTCATGCTCAAGATTTTATTCCGGTTATTCTTCACAATTTTCAAGGATATGATAGCCATATTATAGTAGAAGCTTTTGGTGATCCTGATATAAAATCTCGTCTAAAACTCGATATCGTCATCAAATGCATCCCAAATAATTTTGAAAAGTACATGTCAGTTACGCTAGGTAAATTGCGTTTTATTGACAGCCTGCAGTTTATGGCAGCCTCATTAGATGAGCTAGTAAAAGGTTGTAGTAAATTTGATAACCTAAGAGACTGTTTTGGAGATAAATTTAATCTACTAGCTAAAAAAGGAGTTTTTCCATACGAATACCTCGACGACTGGAGTAAATTTGATGAAACATCTTTACCTGGCAAAGATAAATTTTACTCACAACTTAAAAATGAAAATATAACTGATGATGAGTACAGGTATGCACAAGATATCTGGAAAGAGTTTGATTGTGAGACTTTTGGTGATTATCATGATTTGTATTTGAAAATTGATGTGTTATTATTAGCAGATGTTTTTGAAAGTTTTCGAGAAGTGAGTTATAATAATTACGGACTAGATCCTTGCTGGTATTATTCTGCCCCAGGACTGTCATGGGATGCTCTGCTAAAGTTTAGTAAGGTAAGGTTGGAATTACTGACTAACGTTGATATGTTCAATTTTATTGAAAAAGGTATCAGA
>JAEAOA010000530.1:0-90000 GCA_016746295.1 Potamilus streckersoni
CATTTATCGGATACTCACCAGGCCGGGGCTGATTTTGATCATCAAGTCTGATATCTAATCTCGTTCCGGGACCACAGTAGCTATATCCTGGAAGGTGTTTTTCTCCGGGGTATTTTGCCCATGGGGTTCCGGGAAGTTTTCCAAGTTTTGCGGCAATATCACCTCCGAGTTGCTTTTTTTTTTAAAAATCGAAATTTTTTTGTACCACATGTTACACACTTACCAGTAAGCGCTAGTCTATTGTTTTTAGTTGTAATGGTTGTCTGATCGGTTGTATCAGTACGCTGTTTACACTTAACACAATATAGATCCATAATTTATATATAGAGTTATGAATATAATTGACTTTTCAGCGACTAAAAGAAGAGAACCGGTAAAACACCACGCAGCGCTTCCGAATTCTGTCCGTGCCATTATAATCGGACCATCTGGATCGGGCAAAACACAATTGCTGCTTAATTTGATAATGCGATTTATGAAGTGGGATAAATTATATTTAGTTGCCCCATCCGTAGATGATCAACGGTGCTATGAAGTGCTAAAAGATTATAATGAAAATGCATCAGAAATTAAAGGTGAAAGTGTAATCGACTTTATTACTGATATTAATGATGCACCATGCGTAGATGACCTCGATGGAGACATAAACAATCTTGTAGTGTACGATGATGTAATGTTAGATAATCAAAAGAACCCTGCTAGAGTATTTTCCCGAGGTAGGCATAAAAACACTGACGTGATATATGTCACTCAACGATATTCTCAAATTCCAAAAGTGATTCGCGATAACTGTAATATTCTTGCTGTATTCAATGGCGTTGATACACATACGCTACGAAATATTTGGCAAACATGGTGTTCCGATATGGACTTCAATGGATTTAAAAATTACTTTGGTCATGCTCAGTCTGTCCCATATGGATTTATAACAATAAATTTACACGACCCTCGGTCACGATATCGTATTGGACTTGATCAAATATTTGGTTAAATAATTTGTATTAATCAGCAGCAGGGAGGGTGAAATGACAACATATTTGCGACGTAGATGGCAGCAATTTCCAGGGTGGTTATAACAATGTATTTGCGACAACATCGCTAAGGCTCCATTTGTAAAATGGGGTCTTTAATTTTTTTTTTTTTGGTTAAAATATGAGATTTCGTAGGAAGGTTCCATTTGGCATTCTGAGGCTTTAATCGATTTTGTCGCAAAAATTTGTAGGATTCGCCCTCCCTGCTGCTATGCGGACATGTGTTAGGCATCATTCATCAGTATAATTGACACACGAGCAGTCGAAGGATCATCACCAGTTCAACAACACCAACAAGAAAGTCATTCGGAAATTCAATGACGAGGCAAGTACATTGAGTAATTGTGGATCCACTTCCAAAATGTATTTCAATGGGGTCCCACATCTGGCTTTACCAAAGGATTTGCGACGCGACATGTGCCATCAATGCTGATATCCGATTTTGTTGGCGACTTGCAAAGACTCCACAATTGAGAATATGAGACCACTCACAGCTCTGCCACCGCCATTATATTGCACGGGTTGGCCAATAGGTAGTAATGATATAACTGCTATTCGGACTATTTGCTAGAACGTAACTGTGGATTCTACTGTTGACACAGATGATGTTAAGTGTCAATGGGAATCTTCACTATACCACGGGTTTTCAACTTCAGTGTATTACAGGCAAGTAGTTTGCGTGGTCGAGGATTGTCTATGTGCATGGCAGTATCGCGAAATACATGCAAGACATATGCGAGGAGCCGCACATCGATGTAGATCGTGTAGTCACAAAGATTTCGACAACCAAACGTGAACCAGACGTTGTTTGCTTGCAAGTAGCCAAGAGCGGAAATACATTTACGCGACAGCGACGAAAGGAAGACCTAGATCGGAGGAAAATGACCATTAGAAAACGTTTCTCACTCAATCATGTACTCCGTACCAGTATATTTCTTTGCGGGTAAGCAACTTTAGATGCTCCGGTGGGAGAGCTTTAATTTCTACCACAATCGATGAGTGATTGCAAGCCGGTCATTGCCTTGGAAAATATTCTTGATGTAAGGACGGAAATGAAAAATTGTAACGAATCACTGAACTGCATCTGACCCAGTCGGAACGTCATTCATTTTTCCATATTGTTGGGACTGATATTTATTGGAAATTATGTATCTAGAATTCCATGCCTTATTTTAGTTCAGATGAGTTACGAGAATCCATGTGATTCTTATACTTTATGAGAGTTCACGTATGGTAAATATTTCATTGTGTATTCGTTATAATGCTTTAGTTAAGCCACGTAAGGAATTTCATTCATTCATTTGTGTAATTGAGACAAAACTGGAACTAATGGCCATTAGCAGGACGTTAGTCGTGTGAAACTAGGTTTTTTATGGTATGTCATAGTGAGTTAGACTAGATAGCCATTGGTAACTGTTTGAATTCAGATATAACTATATCTGATATAACGAGGAGTGGGTGGTATTGATCTACAAAACCTAAGTGACCACACAAATTTGGAAGGGCCATAGGAGGCGAGATACCTGAGAATTTGGAAAAAGGGGAAAAAGATGGAGAGGACCCAGATTTACAGGCATAAGGATGTCGAATGAACAATCGCAGTGAATTTGGACTGAATCAGGATCATCAGGTTTTTGATCTTTCACTCGAATTGATGATGAATCAATTCTATCTCTTAAGAGATCGGCTATTGGTTCAAGAATATTTGTATCTGAAATTCTTTGAATAAGTTTATTCAAAAAGAAAGAAGTACATCTTTCAATCGTAATGCATTATTACAAGTGTCTATGAATTTTATTGTTATGAATTTCGATTAAATCTTGTCTTTATTTGTTACGGGGGCTCTTGTTATTCTGTTCTATATAACTGCTCAGATCTTTATCTATTTCACCTACAAATTTCATACTTTATATTGATATTTACTCGATTCGGGCAAATTACACCGACGGCGAACACCCTCATGATAACGATGACCATCACCAGACAACCCACTCCAACAAAGTTGAGGAGTGGTTTCTGACAGTTGTGGGTTTGTTCGTATTTCTTCTCATGATCAAGGAGTGGATTCCAGTCTTAGTACATACTGAAGGTATCTCCCTTATTAATTTATTTTTTACGGTGATCTTGGAGATCATCGGTGTCTTCACTGCTTTTGCTATCTTCGTTGCCTTAGTTGAATTTTTCACTGCTTTAGCTAATTGTCTCACTATCTTGAAGATCGTAAACAGGCGACTCAATTAACGTCAGGGACTTAAATTTTTCTTGCATGATATCAAACAATGACTTTTCACGCTGTATCATATTCATGGCTGTGCACATTCTAACGCACTCCGTAACCCAGTCAATTTTTCAAGGTGCTCCTAATACATACAAAACAAAAATCATATAATATATTTGGAGACCTCTCTAATTCAGTCTAAAAATTTGAATATTCTTGAGCTGCAAGTATGCACTACACTGCAACCTAACACTCGGGCTGACGGGTTTTCTCCAAACTTTTCATCTTTGCTGAAAAAAACTTTAGTTTCATCACAAAATATTATTATTGACTATTGGTTTTCAAATGTCAATTTATTTGTCTATTTAAACCGTGAAAAACGCGATGCAGGATCATGCCAGGAATTCATTGTTTGCTTTCTTATTGTACATTTCCTGAAACAGGAACTCTTTCATCTTCTAATTAAAGCGATTTACAAAACGTAAACCCTGGCAGACTCATTAAAACCACTGCCAACTGCTGAAAATATTGTCAAACAATGTTATGAATAAGGCGATAAAGAAGATTATCGTCTTTCTGCTAGCGGGTTTTGCTCTTCCAGCTAATTTCTCATGTTCTTTGGATCTTTTCTTGTGAAGCCTTTGCAAATTTTTTTTTTTTTATTATTATTATATAGCTTGATATTCCATTTCTTTCAGCTAAGTTTCTATCACTTAACTCTTTCTTGACTAAATGAGTTATCGGCTAGTATTGACTGTCGAATATTTAAATTACTGCTATAAATTTATAATCACTAAATACGATCAATAGGTTCATTAGTGCACATAGATAAAAATGGAATTGAAAATCATATTAATCATGCAGTGACCATTGGAAATATATTTCGTTACATGACGTCAATTTGTTCATGCTAAGGTGGCTTCTCCTTTTTGACCTGGCAGAGTACTAATCACAAATTTATGAATAACATCACGCGAGGAAAACAGTATTTTAAATTATATGGCCATCACATCAGACTAGTAGAAGATGTTCATTAATCGTGGAGGCTGTATTCGCTATCCGACCCCAAGCCTTAAGGCTGAATAGAAATAGCCACAGCTTCACAAAACATCTCAATTTTTTTTTTTACTGAAATTGAGAGTTTGCAATATTTATCTTACTGTTCGGTAAAAACGATTATTTCATGGAAGATTCAGCAGGCACCAGGAATCTGATGAAATATGACTTATTGTCACAATGTGTTTCAATAGGATTGGTCACAAAGTCTATGAACTTGATTAGAACTTGATTGCTGAGTTCTGTTATTATATGTGCTAATGTCTGTAAAATCTGAACTTGTTACATAATACTTATTTATTTTAGGCAATTTTGTGATTGGTACATGTTCTTCATTAAACATTAATGACTCACAAAGGTGTAAACTAGCCCCAGGGTTATAAGGATGGATCTAGAAATCCAGTAATCATTGTCTGCACAGATGTTTTATCTGCTTATAATTCCCATTATGTTTATACTTAAGGGTGTGACTGGGAACACATTTCTTTTTTATGAATCCATGTCTAGTCCCCAAAGGCAGGGAGAGATCTAGACTCTCTCTCTCTCTCTCTCTCTCTCTCTCTCTCTCTCTCTCTCTCTCTCTCTCTCTCTCTCTCTCTCTCTCTCTCTCTCTCTCTCTCTCTCTCTCTCTCTCTCTCTCTCTCTCTCTCTCTCATGAAAATATTTAAAACTGTGGTGTAGCATAAAATAATAATGAGAGAGAGAGAGAGAGAGAGAGAGAGAGAGAGAGAGAGAGAGAGAGAGATGACAGACAGCAACCATGATTTGCTTAATAAATTGAATCCTCCAGTATCAATTATATATGTGCATAATGCTGTAAAATTCAATAATTTTTCATGTGTATCACGCTTTCCCAAAATTATTAAATCTAATCTAACATTCGGAATGACACTAATCTTAGGTATTTTTCTCATCAACTTGTTGCTGAGTTTAATTAACAAGAGAGTTTACTGTTTCGTTTTCAGAGTTAGGTTTCGAAACCTGGAAACATTATTCTGAGACCTCTTCAAATCAACAAAAGAGGTCTATAGCTAAATTAAATAGGTCTCTAATTCAATTTAGTTTTCCCCAGTTCTTTTTATGGATTTGATTAACTAATATCGAATTAGAGAGCTCTGCAATCGAATTAAAGAGATCTATAATTCAATTATAGACGTCAATAATTATTAATACAGGCCTGTAATTGAATTAGACAGGCATATAATTGATATATAGATATCTCTAATCGAATTGTAAGGACTTCCTGTAGGGAGGTCCGTGTTGAACTGAAACGACAAAAACGGCCGCTATAGACAAGATCTCTACTAACATCCATATTGTTAAATTCCTATTTGCTGGGTGGGGTGGAGTGTCCTGATGACCAGTCTCTAATATAATGCAAACTTCTCGCAAGTTCATGGTGGTCGTAACCCTAGCCACATGAGTCTGCAGTTTTATCAATAAAGAGAGTGATGTTTTGTTTGTTTTTTTAACTGGTTTTTTTTTGGGGGGGGGGTAAACAGATATTTGTAACTTTTCAGTCTTTTTACGATTCTGAGGCGATAAAAGACGTGTGGGAAAAGTCGAATCGAGCGGAGAGTTGAGGTCACCGTTGCATTCTTTGTGTTAATTTATAATACCGTTAAGGTGATTTCATGTTCTCAGAAATTTAGTCGTGCTTTATTGATAAATTCTAGACTCATATGCCCTAACCATAACGTTGCCCAAATGTATTGTTACATTCTGTGTCTTGAACGCAATGTAAAATTACCTTAGTTGCCAAAACGTAATGCCATATTTTCAAAGTGTTATATATCCATATAAGTCCTAACGTGAAAGAAAGTAAGAAAAGATTATTATTATTATTATTATTATTATTATTATTATTATTATTATTATTATTATTATTATTATTATTATTGCCACTACTGCTTTTGTTCTTGTTACTTATCACGTTTAAAAATGTAGCATTCGTAGGTGTGGTGAGACTGGTTTTGCAGACTGTTAGGTAACAAAAATCATATTGTTAACCAGTCTAAATGTCATGAAAACTACCGCTTCCGGTAATTAATTTAGACCGGAAAATTGAAGATCAAAGAAGAAATTAGTAATTCGTCGATACTGCAAAATATTACATTTATTTTGTTTCACATAAGGATATACAACAGAAAATGAACCGCAAAACATAGATAAAACGGAATTAAAGAACCAAGAGTTTAATTGTCTTCATTCGTTTTAAAATGATATGCAAAAATTGCCAACCTCGCCTTTGTTGGTTTCAAAGCAAAATCCATTGAGATTCAGTGTTTGAAATGCGTATGTTCTCGAAAATAATTGCTATATTATATTGTGTACTAAAGTCTTTATAAATTACAATGAGCTTAAAGTGTGTTAAAAACTGTGGATGAATGTGCAATACACGTAACATTTACAATACGACCGGCTGAGTGTATTTGGTCTAATCTTCAATGCCCCCTTTTAAGGTAGCATGCTTTTTCAGCATCCTCGGTGGATATTGATAAACAGGTTTCATATGTTGTAAAGAGCATCGAAATTTACATTGATCTTGGGGGCACAAGTTGCGTTGAAGTGAACAGATCTGACAATGGGTAACAAGCACACATGCTGTGTGTACAAAAGTTCCAAGAAGAGCAAGCACAAGGAGGAGATTTACCAACCTGCAACCCAAAATGCACAAAATGAAGAGTTGGTAAATCAAGCAACTCAGCAGAGTTACAGTTCTCTACCTGGTGTCCCACATATCAGTGACAGAGAGGTGCTACCAGAAGGTACATGTTTTTGTGTGTGTGATGTGATTATGATTTTTAAGATAGCTTTAACACTTTTTCAGTCATATCACTATGATGTCTGCAGTGTGGCAGTTTAAAGTGATGTCTAACACAGGGGCATCATGCCACATGATGTCCCACCCAGTCACCAGGCCAACCAGTCCTAACACAAACCTCTTAATGCTGAGCGCCAAGCGAGGAAGCTGTTAGTACCATTTTTGTAAGTCTTTGGTGGGACTCGACCGGGGATCGAACTCACAACCTCCGCATCTGAGGTAGACGCTCTAACCACTAGGTCTGTGAGTGTGTGTGTTTATAAAAATTATGAATTATGTTTGATTAAAGCCTGACTTTCAATTAAGTATTAAAATAGTTTGTCTACATAATCAGTTCAAACCACCACCTTCCTAAAATTCCTAGCTATCAATGACCAAAGAGAGGATAGCTATCATTGTCAATGAATTTAATGTATCAGCTGTTATTGTAACATACTTGAATTCCAAACTCATTGTTGCCATAAGTTACAGAAATCACAAAACAATTGCATTCTGCTTTGCAGTTACTGCTCTGAAAAACTAGAAACAGTGGTCAGTACACATTGATGTATTAATCTGTTGGTTGATGTAAAGATCAGTGGTCTGTTTGTTTTTTGTTGTAGTTTTTTTATTATAATTTGTACATTAAAAAATACCTCCCATTTACAAATAAGGGTCACAGTTTTTCCTCACATTTTGATTTACAGCAATCTCTTTGTGTATGTCCAAAATAAAAAAATATGTGTTCTTCTGGTTGGCCAAAGTCTCTGTTTTTCAATCCAAATTCACATATCCCCACTCCCAGAAAATAAAAAAATAATAAAATTTCTGAGATATCACTAAAAAATTGTCATTTTTAAATGCACATAGTAAAAGATCTTTATGACTATTTGAAAAGATTTGCTTTTTACTTGCAACAGATTTAGTGAAGGTAGCTACAAAATGTACACATTATAGTTATTAGCAGATAGAATTAGTGAATGTAGCAACCCTCGTAAACTTACATACAGTAGTTGTTATTAGTGTTTTCTTTATTAAAAATCTGGTTTTGAATTATGGTAGGCCGATCAGTGTTTTTTTTATTAAAAATCAGATTTTTTTTTTGTTTTAATTTGAGATGATGGTGGAAAATATGTAAAGGTTGGCAGTGAGAAACTGGAACTATTGACCAACTGGAAAAGCATTTTTGGGGCATTTTTGTCCTTTAAATGAACAAGAGGAAAGTATAGCAATGCCTTTATTATTAGATGGTGTTATCCTTGAAGAGACTTTAAGATTTAATTTTAAGTCTGTTTACTCTTTTTTCAGATAAGATTGGTGACCCATCCAATAATCCTCTTGAAAAGACAATGTTCTACAAGCGTTCCCTGAATGAAATCAACAAGAGTAAGTCTCATTTTTGTACAGTCTGTTATCACCCAAGCCTGTATAGACCTAAACATGTGCATATAAGTATCACTTTGATCCTGCAGTTTATATAAGATATTACTCTGACTTTCAGCTGAATGTTGTCTTATGGCAAAATCTTGTGAAAACATCGAGTTTGCAGTTTTGAGAGGATTACTCTGAAACAGTTACAGTCATTATTTGAAGATGAACATATCAGCCAATCACATTACTTCACCATTATTTTAAAGAGTTACAGTTTTATTCTTGGAGATGAATGTTGTGCATGACCTAATATTATAGTATTAAGGTATTAGGTTTAGTATGTCTGACGATTGCACGGTTGGCCAGTGGTTTGCGATGAAGAGCTGGCTAAACATTTAATTTACCGAGGCTACGACAAAGACCTGATTGCGGAGGCAATCCAAAGGGCCAAACAAACAATCCGTGATGACCTACTCAGATATGGACAGAAAGAAAAGGTTGATAGGATACCATTTATTCTGACCTATCACCCAGACAATCCGAAAGTAGGTAAAATCATCGCAAACCACTGGCCAACCATGCAATCGTCAGACATACTAAACCTAATACTTCCGAACAAACCTGTAGTAGCTTACCGGAGACCAAAAAACTTAAAGGACCTCCTAGTCAGGGCCAAGCTAACGCCAATCGCTAGTTAAAACCAACCTAGTCAATCTGGACCCTGTGGCGATAAAAGATGCAAAACCTGTCAACATATGATAGAGACCAAGACATTCACTAGCACAGTGACTAAAGAAAAACTAAACATACATGGTCCAAACAAAACGTGCAAAACAGAGAATGTGATTTATCTCATCACATGTAAGATCTGTGGCCTTCAGTACGTCGGAGAAACTGAAAAGCTACACAAAAGGATAAACCTTCATAGATCTGATTGGATGACAAAAAAGCTGTACAGAAGCCCGTTCGCAGAACACTTCTCCTCCCCTGGCCACACTTTCAGTGATATAATACTTATCGCTATTGCTAACAACCACAGCTGGAGTTCCGAAACCAGGAAGGAAAAGGAATCATACTGGATACGCCGCCTTAGAACATTGAAACCAAGCGGTCTAAGCCAAGAAGACTAGAAAATGAAAACTATGCACTAGTAGAATTTAACATTTTCTAAATCTTCTTATTATCCTTCAATTTTTACTATAAGAATAACCGGTATAGAATCAAATATCCGGGATATAATCTGCGTTACATATGTACACAAAGTAAAAATAGATGTCGCTTTGGCTTATAGACGTTTAGGGAATTATACGTTTTCAGTTTCCGCAACTAGTCTATACAAGCTGGATGTATTTATAGTTTTAGCACATGTGAAGACAGAAATGTAGAGGTTTACAAACACGTTTTTGTGTTTATTTGTTTGTCGTAACTATGTTTTGTATTTGCCTTTGAAAAAGACTCATTAAGAGTCGAAAGCGCTTAAGCTAGTTAGTTACTATTTTCGTACTGTTCGTCATCAGTTTATTGCATCTATTTTAATTAATCCCTGACACACGTGATCCCTTGGTGGATCCAGTATGCATGAAAGGGTTGTTATTTTCCATATGATTTGTATTCTTTATATATATATATATATATATATATATATATATATATATATATATATATATATATATAAACTGTAAACTCTTTAGACTCAATCTGCCATTGAATAATGTGCTGGCAGATCTGGGTCTATACAGTTTTTTAAGAGAAGAGTATAACAAGCAACATAGACATGGATCTGCTTGGGTCTAAGTTGTCTGCAGTTGGAATTAACTTTTTGGCAGATATATGGTAAGTGTCAGTTTTCAAGGTTTTGCAAATACTTGGCATTTTAAAAAATATTTAAATTTAATGTATATAGGACTTTTTTGTCTTCTTGTATGAATCAGTATTTTGGTGATTTTAAATATGTTGTTTGTAGTAACCATGAAATCAGGGACAGTAATTCTACAGAATATGTCTCACCTGCTCATTTATGGCAAAATCTAAAGACCTTGCATAGTTACTATTTTAAGAAAGTAGATCACTGAGTTACTGTTGCACATGGGGAGAAATATCTTGCAATCTTCTCAAACCAGAAAATCAAAGAGCTGATATACTCTCTTGTTTGTAAAATAAAAGAACTTCTACCACAGTACATGAATTTAAGTACCAAACCAATTTGTATGTGAAGAATATTGACTTTATCTTGCATAAGTGGTATTTGCTTTTTTATTTTAAATTAAATTGGAATGTATTAAATAATAAAGTACAAAATGTTCTTTTTTCCAGACAACAAGAACAGAAGAAAGAGTCAGTATGATGACCATAACCACATAAATGTAAGTTTGAATATTTGTGAAGTGATTGACATATTTCAGCTTTATTTTGTGAGAAGTCTATGTTCATCATTGTGTCTGTGTTACATACCCAGCCTTTGCTTGTAAATTTGCATAAATGTGATTTTCTTGATAGTTCTTGTTGTCACTACCAACAGCTATCCTTCATTATAGCATTTTTCCACATAATGTGATAGTGGATATATGCTTATGAAACAGTTTGGATTCTATGATTTTTCAAGAACAAATTACATTATTTGGAATTTACAATGTTAATTGGATGAAATAAATATGTGCCAAAACTTATGTACTTAATTGTCTATCAGATGTAAGCAATATTATCTGGGTTTTTTTTTTCTAACTTAATCCTATAAAGTTGAGTGATGTTGGCATCAGCATTTATGCATTTTAAAGCACATAAAATGTAATAATGTAAAAATGTAATAATGATTTGTTTTCCTTCAGTCACAGTCAGTCTTAACCATTCTTTCTTCCTTTGACCTAGGCAACAGTTTTTTTCTAGTAGATTTCATAGCACCTATCCATGGGGAATGAGCTGAGGGAGGCAAATTTTGTACATATATATTAATTCTTTGTTAGATTTATGCATTTAACTCGGGTTATTTGCACCCTGTATAAATATTTTGATACCTGGATTCATGAAACTGGATGAGGGGATGCATGTAGATCTCTACTAAATCCACATCATAAAAGTATGTCAAATTGACCCATATTTTATCTTCACTGATGGGTTAAATTTTGTATTTTAAGTATTTCTCTAGATCTTTTTATGCTAGAATCATCAAACTATACGAATATGCATATTTGTATTAGTACAATTACAAAAAATGAAGATAACTGTGACTTACATTTCACATTTAACTGGTTTAAGTTAAATATATTTGCTTTTAGCTTATGACCAGATGATATGATTTTTGCACCTATATTATATAAATATATAAACATTTTGTAATAATTTTAGTTATGTAAATTACATTTGTGACAGTTCATTTTATCTATTCATTTAATGTTAACCACTGTATAATCAACAATTACACATAACTCACCTCTTTGAATCTTTAGCAGTCTCCAGTAGCCAATATAAATATTAATTATTCAGAAAACAAGTTCAAGATAAAGTTATCTTGTCAATGAAATACTGGTTCCTCTTTTAATTAAAGATTTTTTAAATACAATAACCTTCTGCACATTTTAATTCATAAACTTTTCAAAACATAACATTTTAACTTTCAGTCACTGCTATACAGCTAATATTGTGCTGACATACTAATAATTCACCTCTGCCTCTCACCTCTCATTCGACGAAAGTGATATGTGAGAAAGCTTGCCAGTAGCTTTTCGTTGGTCAGGATTCTTTCCGGTGATTTCCCGGTTTCTTCCTCCACCATTAATACTGGCTGCCATGTATAGCCTAGCGTGTGCTGAAAAATGGCATTAAGACCCACAACAACAACTCTGCCTGATTACATATATACTGTGACAAGATAATAGATTGTAACAAATTAATGAAAAACCATCATGTATACACTCACTTTTTTGTAAGTTGATGAATATATGTGGTCATCATCATGTTCTACATCCTATCTAGATGCATCCTCTCACCGAGTTTCATCATTTGTGGTAGGATGCTACGCACATACATTTAGCCTACCTGAAACTCATGCTAATGAATTGTCACAAATGTAATTTACATAACTAACATTATTACAAAATGTTTGACTGCCACTTTGGTTAATTCTCTCCATAGTCGATGTCATGATATTTGTGATTTTTTTTTTTGCAGTAGGCAGTTATAATGATGGAAAGCTGTGTTTATATTTATGGATACATTTTGATGTTTTTTGGTGCATGTTCTTTGAGGAGTGTTGACTAGAGCTGTCATCGGTTACCCGGGTACCCGACCGTATAGAAAAACCCGGGTATTGAAACGTAAACGCAGGTACCTGTAAAAAAAAATCGCCACACTCGCCAACCACTTCAAACAGGTCTGACAGCTATGGCTATAATTAGAAACCAGATCTTTGCTTAATATAAAAAAACAATACGTCAGACAGTCTGTTTGGATTAATAAAATTGCTTGGCATTGTGCAATCGGACAAACCGTTATCTCCAAGGCATTATATACCAAGGTTAAAACATTTGTTCTACAAGTAATAAACCTTTTTGTAGATGATAACTGTTGAATGTGGGTGCTAAATGATCGGTACATTGCGTGCTCTTTTAATGAAATCCAGATGGATACATTTGATTTCCGAACGAACATGTCATAGAAATCCCACAATTTATATTATGAACAATCATCACCTAGACACTTTGAAATCTTTGTAATGCCTCAAAGTAATATTTGCTCATTGTTTTTATAGTCGACTAGCTCTGCGAATTTCGAAAGTTAGCCATCATACATATACTGATATTTCTATTTTCGATACTACTACGTTTTTACCATAACTATTTTAAGAATTATAATTCCAAAATAATAACACTTATTCGACTGCATGGTCACGTGGTATAACTGGGGCACGCATGCGTGGGTAATTTAAAACTGCGGTCAAAAGCAGATGAATAAACGTGGTCTGTTCTTATATTTCAAAAAATGCGAGTGTCCTAAAGCTTTTAATGCGGCTGATCACAGTGATCATTAAAAGTTGGATTATACCTACCATCTGTGTGCAAAGGTCATTCTAAATAAATTTATTAATTAACAGCGTGTGGTCAGACAATTCCCAGCTACATTGGTGTGGACGAATCAGACCGAGTAGTATACGGTTAGCCTCTATTGCCATAAAATAAATATTAAAGAAATGGAGATAACAATTAGTTGGTCTACGGTTGTACATGTCATTCATGTGCTAACGGGTATCCAGGTACCCATTAAAATATCCAACTGGTACCCGGGTTTGTTTTTTTTTGTGCTTTTTGACAGCCCTAGTGTTGACATAGCAGCTGTCTTTTATTAAATTAAAGTTGTTTAATTTTTAAAATAAACGCTGTAAGGGAAATAACACATAATCGAGTAAATATTAACATAAAATATGAAACTTGTAGGTGAAATAGATAAAGATCTGAGCAGTTATATAGAATAGAACAAAAAACACAAGGAAACAATTAAACTAAATCAAATGTTCTGAGGAGGAATGTATGATTACTTGCCTTTCAAACACAATTGTGACAGTTACGAACTCAGAATTAATTGACTATTTTCTGTTTTGCTAGTAGAGTTTACAGTATAATTAAATGATAATTGTTAGATAGACATAGATTTATTTGCTTTGTGATTAGGTAAATTATTGATGCATCAGTAAACATCAGTCCATGATGATTGAGTGCTTATATTTCTATTTTCCTCCTTTCTGATAAAAAACTCTGAGCTTAGTGCCTCATGCAATATAGTATACTGTTGACTACCTAGCCATATTGGTATTAGAGGTAACGAAGAAGCAGACCGGGCTGCTAAGATGGCCCTATCATTAGAACCATCGGATTTTAAATTACCATATTCTGATTTTAAACCTTGTATCAAAAAGTATCTACGTCAAAAGTGGCAAGTATCATGGGATGATGCAATCAATAACAAACTTCATGCCATCAAACCAATTTTGGGAGAATGGACTCCTTCCTACAGAACTATTCGTAGGGAGGAGGTTGTCATTGCAAGAATCAGAATCGGTCATACATACATTACCCACTCACACATACTAAAAGGTGAAGATCCACCAGAGTGCGTTTCTTGCAATGTACCATTTACTGTTAAACACTTTATGACCACGTGTTCCGACCTGCAACCTACGCGTGATAAATACTATAATGTACACGACATGCAGGAACTTTTTGATACTATTCAAATCACTAGTATTTTAGATTTCCTAAAGGAAGTAAATCTTTATTTTAAACTGTAACTTGTTAGGACCTTACCCAAACTAATTTTTAACTAATGCAAATACCAACTATTATTTACAACTTTTCATCAAGATACATCATTTACATTTCCCATTGATCGGGAACTGACACTTTTAGCTGTTGACAACATTTATCATTTTATATTTAACTACTATGGTTTTTTTTTTTTACTATATCGCTGGTCGATATTGAACCTTTCTTTTTACATATATGACCTACTGTATGGCGCTAAATAGCCTAAAAGTGCTGGTGCGCTGTTAAAATTAAGTCAATCAATCAATTCTGTCATCAAATCATCACATTTCATCAGTAAAATATTTGATTTAGTACATACATCTATTTCACTGTCATCTTCATAGTGCCAAACTGCTCGAATGTTTTGTACCATCAAAACCAGTCCATATGAACTAAATCTATGAAAACTCGGTGACTTAATGAAGATGACTTAGCCTGTATAGAACCACAGCAAAGCATTGATGATGGCCACAGTGATATGTTATTGAACAAATACACTTTACCTGATTATTATTCCTTGGTTTTCCTTTCAGAAAATGTGTCCATTTTGTGTAAGATCCACTGTTTTTATGTCATATGACCAGGCTACTGAATTACAGTCTGCAAACACAATGATAGAGAGCATAAATATAATACTTTATGATTTGCTTGTAAAGCCTGCCATAAGACTTGCTTGTCTTCAGTTGGAGTAATGGAAGGACTGTAAGACAACAATGTGTATTCTAGGTTTGTAAATATTAATCTGCAAGTTAATGCAGATAAAGCTTGGCTGAAAGAACATAGGAAACTGATTGGGAACCAATCCAAAAGTTGTCATCAGAATTGACCAATAGAAATGGAAAAGAAATACACTATAGAAAATATGTATTTTCTTTTTTTGTGACAGAAAAAAAAAACTATGGCTATGTGTGGTGGACATAAAACAAAAATTTGTGGGAAACCCATGATGTCATGTTCATGGTTCAGCCTTACGAATATCAGAGTAGTCTCCCCAGAATAGCATTTTTTTTTTTTGTTGGTGAGGGATTATTATACACACACTGTTAAGATGTTATGTCAAAATAATACATTGTGTATATGAGTAAATGTAATAATGTGAAAAAATGTAATAATGGTTTGTTTTCCTTAAGGCACGAAGAAGACGTCTGGTATGTTTCTTACAGATTGTTTCCTATTTTCTGCATCTTTTGTGAATGTGTCTGTCAGCTTTGTATTAACATATAGAAATAGATTATTGTTAAGGTTTCAATGACTTTATTTTGTGAGATTGTTATAATTTTCGTGTGGGATTCTTGCTTTAACAAAAGTTTTTACTATATTCATTTGGTTTTAAATAAACGTTTAGATTTAGATTAATTGTGTGTTTTATGTTACTGTCTCTACAATACAAAATCATAAATTCCTCCAGTTTGATGCTTTGAGATTATGGTGTTTTTATGTCTATAGAGTTATCTTTGTCCATTATTTGTATATTAGAGTACACTTTGCATTTAGGTCACTGTTTGTCCATCCGTTTCTACATCAGAGTACATTTTGTATTCAGGTCACCAGTTGGGCATTCATTTCCAGGCTTTCAACAAAGCAGTTTTTCATATCAAATTTTCATCTTGAGTACAAACATGAACAAAGAAATTAAGATTTTGAGTGAAAATTACAGTATTGTCATATTATGTATTATGTAATGGCTATTGTGTTTTATAAAGAATCTTTCAATACAACTACATTGCAGATGCCAAGTTTCCAAAATTCACATAGGTATGTACTGGTTCAGAGTTCAGACATTTTTTTTTATTAAAGGGACAGTACTTGATGTAACTTTTTGTTTAAATACCATATATAGTCACTATAAGTCCAGTACAGCTGCACCCAGATCCAGTTACATATGTGCAAGTAAATCAGGGTGTGTGCAGTTTGGTAGGGTTATTTAGTCAAACAAACAGCCTATACCTGACTGATGGGAGAATAGAATTTGTTTTATATGCAATTGGAGGTCAACTTATAAGAGGCATAATAGTATTGATAAAACTGAATACATCCTAATACATTTGGTATATATAGTAATGGTAGTGATAAACCCTTAATGTATTGGGTTGTGCTCCAGCATTTTGCAGATTAATACATAAAATAAAAATTGCAGACCCATTTTTCTGATATATCAAATTAAAATTTATGTTGTACATTCCATCCGTCTGTCTGTCCATCCAGAAAGGTGGGGATCTGAGTCTGGGGAAGATGGTATGGAAATAAGTATTAAAAAGCATTTATCATGGTGAACCATACATTTTCTTTTTGTTTTCTTTCTTTTTTTGTTCATAGAAGACCATTGAGTCTTAAATGTATTACTAGTACACAACATGTATGTTTTACAGCTTAGTAATATCACTTGTACATTAATTTAGATATTTTTCTTTCATTTTGCTAATGTTATATTTTTATATGCTTAGAAAAACCAAATGTCTTGGAAGTCTAAGGTCAGTTTTTGAAATTTAAATTTCTTCCCATTCATCATATGAAGACTGCAAAATATATACTTCTGTTGTTTTTTAAATGTTGTATTTCATTGTGTTTAATTTCAATCCCTGGTATATGTATACCCATCATACAAACACTAAAATTTTGGAGATCTTGCACAGATGAAAACCTGTTACAATTTATCAGCTTTCATCCTTCCATATTTACATATATATACTCACCAGAAATCCCTGTATCATCTTTCTGTATCACACATCATTATCATTTTCTTCTTGCACAACTTTGCACTGTATTCACCTTGCTTTGATAACAAATGTTAAAGGATCAAGGCCCTAACAATTTTTACCCTCTATAAATTTTGTCTAGATTAAATATTAAATAATGAAATTTTCAGTTCTCCCAGTACTTTGTACCTGGCTATTCTCACTCATTCACTAGCACATAAATATTCAAGTACACTACACATACATTGTATTGATCATTATCCACGGAGCCAGTGTAGTGTCCACCGAAGTGCACTCCACTACAAGGTGGAATTGTAAGGTTTTGTTCAGGGTTTTTTTTAAGGTTAAGGTGGGGCAAGAGTTACAAAGTGTTGTTGGATGTTAGACTTAACTAATTTTCCCCATGGAGGTTTATTTAATTTTCATCAGAAAATGGGGTAAAAATACATTTTTGAAGCTACTTACAGATGCATCCAAACATCTCTTTCTGAAAGATTTTGTGTAGCTGAGATGTTTTTGAATGGCTATTTGTGTAGCTGAGATTTTTTTGATTGGCTATTTGTGTAGCTGAGATGTTTTTGATTAGCTATTTCCCCATGCATGTAAAAAAGGATGAAAGTGTCTTGACACCTTTCACTCCAAAATCAAAATGTATCCTTTGTTTTGCAAAGGTTCATCAGTCCATGTGCAGGCTGGAATGATCTTGATTGGATTTCAGTCCATGTAAAGTCTGGAATGATCTTGATTGGATTTCAGTCCATGTGCAGGCTGGAATGATCTTGATTGGATTTCAGTCCATGTGCAGGCTGGAATAATCTTGATTGGATTTCAGTCCATGTGCAGGCTGGAATGATCTTGATTGGATTTCAGTCCATGTGCAGGCAGGAATGATCTTGATTGGATTTCAGTCCATGTGCAGGCTGGAATGATCTTGATTGGATTTCAGTCCATGTGCAGGCTTGAATGATCTTGATTGGATTTCAGTCCATGTGCAGGCTGGAATGATCTTGATTGGATTTCAGTCCATGTGCAGGCTGGAATGATCTTGATTGGATTTCAGTCCATGTGCAGGCTGGAATGATCTTGATTGGATTTCAGTCCATGTAAAGTCTGGAATGATCTTGATTGGATTTCAGTCCATGTGCAGGCTGGAATGATCTTGATTGGATTTCAGTCCATGTGCAGGCTGGAATGATCTTGATTGGTTTCAGTCCATGTAAAGTCTGGAATGATCTTGATTGGATTTCAGTCCATGTGCAGGCTGGAATGATCTTGATTGCATTTCAGTCCATGTGCAGGCTGGAATGATCTTGATTGCATTTCAGTCCATGTGCAGGCTGGAATGATCTTGATTGGATTTCAGTCCATGTGCAGGCTGGAATGATCTTGATTGGATTTCAGTCCATGTGCAGGCTGGAATGATCTTGATTGGATTTCAGTCCATGTGCAGGCTGGAATGATCTTGATTGGTTTCAGTCCATGTAAAGTCTGGAATGATCTTGATTGGATTTCAGTCCATGTGCAGGCTGGAATGATCTTGATTGGATTTCAGTCCATGTGCAGGCTGGAATGATCTTGATTGGATTTCAGTCCATGTGCAGGCTGGAATGATCTTGATTGGATTTCAGTCCATGTGCAGGCTGGAATGATCTTGATTGGATTTCAGTCCATGTGCAGGCTTGAATTATCTTGATTGGATTTCAGTCCATGTGCAGGCTGGAATGATCTTGATTGGATTTCAGTCCATGTGCAGGCTGGAATGATCTTGATTGGATTTCAGCCCATGTGCAGGCTGGAATGATCTTGATTGGATTTCAGTCCATGTGCAGGCTGGAATGATCTTGATTGGATTTCAGTCCAAGTGCAGGCTGGAATGATCTTGATTGGATTTCAGTCCATGTGCAGGCTTGAATGATCTTGATTGGATTTCAGTCCATGTGCAGGCTGGAATGATCTTGATTGGATTTCAGTCCATGTGCAGGCTGGAATGATATTGATTGGATTTCAGTCCATGTGCAGGCTGGAATGATCTTGATTGGATTTCAGTCCATGTGCAGGCTTGAATGATCTTGATTGGATTTCAGTCCATGTGCAGGCTGGAATGATCTTGATTGGATTTCAGGCCATGTGCAGGCTGGAATGATCTTGATTGGATTTCAGGCCATGTGTAGGCTGGAATGATCTTGATTGGATTTATGCCACCAGCAGTAAGTCCTTAAATGTAATCTTCACAATGGTTAGGTAGACTTCACCCTTGATGAGGAGTTGAGTAAAAGTACACCACTCTGAGAGAAGTACATATACAGTTGAAGAGACATAGTTTCCTAAACCACTAAATAGCACCCACCACTATTATAGTAAAATATGGTGAACTTTGCGTGTACTCTGCCAACTCTCATTTGCATAATTTTGCACTTCAGTTCAAACTTGGTTCCCCCCCAAAAAAATTGTTGGAATAAACAGCAGTTATATTTTTAAAAAATCTCTACATTACATTTCTGTTTTGCAGATCATGTACATATTAATCTAACTTCATATAATCCATTATTGAATATACATTAGCACTTAGTCCATTTGAAAATCAGGCATTGCTTTGCATGCATTTTTACGTGAGTATGGAATGTTTGAACTACTTGGCTTGTAGCTTGCATGCACAGCCATTAGGACTAGGTCCTAATAAAATTTGCATGTAATGTTAAACCATGTTGTATGTGATTGTTGATAGACAAAATATCAATTCGAAATGGAATAGATTGATGAAATCTGATTCTGAATATAATAACATGCACAGTGATTATATTTTATAAAATTAAACATGTAGCAAATATTATTTGTACATACCTCATGTATCACATTACAAATTAACTAGATTTTAGTAATTAGTAATGTTTATACCTGCTTCAGATAATCAAATGTGTGACTTATTTAAGATGTGTATGGATGATTTAGAGCAAATCTGTAATTATATTCATCAGAAAATATTATTACTGATTAATTGAATAGCACAATGACTGCTGATTGGTTTACTACCATTAGTCCTATCAAAAGAAAAAGTCTTTAGCATGGGTTCAGGTACATGAAGAGGTATATCTGTCTGTCTTGATTAGCCTCATACTTTTTTACCAATACAAGATTAAAATTAGGCCAATTTTTATCTACATCATTTTGTTTTGAACTGTAAATGAAGATAGTATATGTATTTGTACTTAAGGCTTACTGTTCATCAGATTTTCGATTCATTTTTCAGTTTTGGAAGTCCAAGACTAACTTGGTTGCAAGATTTAAAGTCCTGTGTTTCAAGTTTTGAAGTACAAATTTTGCACTTACCCAAAACATAAGCCCTGTCAATTTCAGCTGTGAGGTTCAGTACACATGTACTTGTTAGTAAGAAACTGGCAGCAATCCTATGGAATGCTAGTCACAATAGAAAGGAAGGCAGTGAATAAATATTTTTTTACCGACAACTTGTTACAACATACCAAAATGAATGGCTAACAGCTTATAGTTATTTCCATATCTTTCACACAGTATTGAGATAATAATGTTTATAAATTAATTAGTAGGCACAATTAATTATCTTGAAGCAGAGACAAGTTGCATTTTGAGATGGATGGAACAGGATTTTTGTTATTTAATTTATAGATAGAAGAAGAGAAAGTTTCTTGGCCATTGATTGGTAGAATTATTAACATCCTGAAGAAGAAATCAGGCATTTAATATGCTGGGACACCTGTGAATGGAAACCCTGCAATACATGGATGTATTTTTAGACAAATACAGTACCATCTCAAATTAATAAAGATAGTTGTAAGATAATTATAATAGCACTCTAATAATTAAATTTAGGACTAGTGCTGAATTTAATTATATAAAGTGGTATTACATTTATGTAGGTCTTGGGTAAAAAGATACATTTGTATTTTATTTTTAAAATATTCTTAATAAATTTAATAATTGTATGTTTTTGTATCTTTATTTACTGTTAAATTTAGTACATATGATTCCTGTTAAATATGGTGTTGTCTGTAACCACTGTACCAGCAGGTTTTTGTTGCAATGCAGGATGAAGGCAACTGAAACAAAGAAGCCAATTCATTGGCAGGATTGTGTTTTTGTTGACATAACATGAATCAGTCATAGGAAATTTTCCATTATGTTTCAAACTTGCCTGATCCACTGTTACAAAAAAGTAGAAACAAATTGAAACAACTTTTCAAAAAACCTATTTACCCTTTATATTTTGTCTTGCACTTCACATTTACATTGATTTGGCAGTGTTTCTCTTCACTAGTTGTTTTTGTTTTGTTTGTTTTTTTGTTGCAGTTCTGTATTTTTACATTTTTAGGGCTTTAGCAAGAGAGCTACTGTTATGCAGAGGTGCCAAAAAATGCTAATGGATACATAGTCATCTCTAAGACTGTTCAACAAAATTTGAACAATTTTGACAGAAAGCATGGTGGCTTGAGGGGCCCTGAGTGGCCAAGTGGTCTAAAGCGCTGTCCGTTATGGATCATTGCCATCTCACCTCTATCTGGTGTTGGTTCGAGTCTAGGATTCGGCAAATGTGGATATGTGAGAAAGCTTGCCAGTAGCTTCTCGTGGGTCGGTGGTTCTTTCCGGTGATTTCCCGGTTTCTTCCTCCACCATTAATACTGGCCGCCATGAATAGCCTATCGTGTGCTGAAAAATGGCGTTAAGCCCAACAACAACAACATGGTGGCTTGATAACCTTTCAAGGTCATACAAATGATGCTAATCTAGCATCAATTATGGCTGTCATTACTAAAAGTAGAAAAACTTTTAAATGACTTTACAAAATGTACTCAATAGAAATGTACCAAATTTGACAGAAAGTATGCTCTGAAATTATTGAAGTAAATTCGATCATATTTGAAATGAAACAAGCTGATAAGAAGTCCCTTCAGTTTGTACAAATGACACCAATCTGCAATCAGATATGACCACCATGACTAAAAATAGAATCGTTTTCTACAAAACCATTGAATAGAATTTAACCCGATTTTGCAGAAAGCATTCTCACATAAATGACTTTTTAGGCCTTTCAAATGAGGCCAATATGGCTGCCATTAAATGACTTCTCCAAAACCACTACATAAATTTGATCAAGATTGATGAAAAGCATTCTTGCATGGAGACCTTCACATTTATATAAATTATGTTGATCTATCATAAAATATCACCTCTGATACAAAAAAAAAAACAGAAAAGCATTTAATTTACTTCTCATAAAAAAATATGACAACATTTGACAGCAAGCATCTCAGTATAAAGGATTTTTGTACAAACGATGCCAATCCACTGCTAAAAGCAAATAAACATTTAAACAGATTTACGAGAAAACTATTGAATAAATTTTATGCAAGTGATCCTTGCATATGTGCCTCTCAGCATTGGACAGATTTTGCTGTGCCATCTCAAACGGTTGTATGATTTTGAGGGATATTGTGTTTAAACACTGTTACAATACTGTTAGTTGTTTGCAAGGACCATTTGTACAGTTTTTAGTTCTACACTTGTTTTGGTCTGTGTGTTGTGCTGTGTAACTCACGGGGGACAGTAAAACTGAATATCTGTAAATATTTTGCATTCTCTTGTTTCCTCATTCTGGTACATGGTATTGGCTTACAACAGTTATATATCATTGGTAGATCCAAATACAGTTCAGAGGAGTTCAGTTACTTCCTTTGTTTCCAAGTACAATAGTACACATAGTTGGAAAAAATAGAATATTGACCATTTTAGGAAAATGAATCAGAATTGAAGCCTCCTAGAAAAAAAAATGGATCCACCATTTAATATTGTATGCTTTTCAAGCCTGGTCACAAGTGTAATAGTAACAATTGCTGTAAGGTCATTAATTACTCCATCAGTAAGGCTAGAGTAATCTGAATTGAGTATCAAAGTAACAAAAGCAACAACCCCTAGCAATCTCAATGATTACCCCATCAGTATGACTAAAGTAATCCATATTTAGTGTAACAGTAACAATAGCAGTAATCCCAAGCAATTTCAATGGTTACGCAATCAGTATGGCAAAAGTAATCAAAATTGAGCATTAATCAGTTACCCTTAGTATGCTCAATGATAATCACATCAGTATGGCTAAAGCAATCCAAATTGAATTTAATAGTAATAACAGCAGTTACATTAATTACCCTTAGCATGCTCAGTGATAATCACAACAGTATGGCTAAAGTAATTAATAGTAATAATAGCAGTTACATAAATTACCCTTAGTATGCTCAGTGATAATCGCAGTATGGCTAAAGTAATTAATAGTAATAACAGCAGTTACATAAATTACCCTTAGTATGCTCAGTGATAAATCACCTCAATATGGCTAAAGTAATTAATAGTAATAACAGCAGTTACGTAAATTACCCTTAGTATGCTCAGTGATAAATCACCTCAATATGGCTAAAGTAATTAATAGTAATAACAGCAGTTACATAAATTACCCTTTGCTCAGTGATAATCACATCAGTATGGCTAAAGCAATCCAAGATGAATTTAGTAGTAATAATAGCAGTTACATCAATTACCCTTAATTAGTTCTAAATGTAAGATCTCAATGATATTTATGTTTGGATGCCAGCACGAAAACATAAATAACATGTGATACATCTTACATTTAGAACTAAACCCTAGAATGCTCAATGATAATCCATTCAGTATGGCTGAAGTTATTCAAATAGACAACTTTCCTTAAAAATCACCAACAGAGTAATTAACTTGGAAAACTATGTTCTTCTCAAAGTTTTGAGTCCATTTTCTCTGTCCTATTAAACATAAACTATACTCATGGTCTCATATGTATCCAGATTACAAGGTACGGTAGTTCTGTTATTTAGAAATATTGCATATACAAAGTACTGTACTTGTTTATGAGTCAAGTCCAACTACAAGTGACATAGACCCTGATCTAGTATCATATTATGTGATGTCATATCATGGTCTATGTTTTTTGTTCTATTGATTACTCCAGACAGACTCATTACACATGGATCTGTCTGTGTATTGTGCAGTGGCATATCTTGGACTGTACAGCCTGCAGTTGGAAATTACTTTTTTTTTTTAAAAAGTACAGTGGAACCTGTCTTGAAAGACCACCCTATCTGCCAGAAAATAATGGTCTCTCAAGACAGGTGGTCTTTTATAGCAGGTTATAATAATATTATATAATCAATAAATCTGTACATAGAAAACCTGGTCTCCCAAGACAGGTGGTCTCTTGTAGCAGTGGTCTTTCAAGACAGATTTTACTGTATAAACAGTACATATAGTTTTAGCTGACCCTTGACCTTACCCATGTTATTATATAAAAGACCACTCTACACTGTAATAATGATGGACTGGAGTGCCATATCTACTCACTTAGAAGAGGAATCCAACTGCAAACTACACAGACCAAGATTTTCTGGTGCATAATGCACAGGAAGATCTGGATCAATGCATTAGGAGAAATCTGTAGAACAAACAACATAGACCCTAATCTGCAGGTGTATTAAGCTCTGGCAAATATTGGATGTTTCTTTGCAGTTTGATTTGACTTATAAGTGAATATATGGTAAATGATGGAAATCTTACTCTGCTTTAGAAATGTTAGCATTGAGATATTGGCATTCTAATATTATTTTTGACTTTCAGGTTCAGGACTATGGGAAGCTGAAAAAGTTTAGTTCCTGCTCTACCATATTTTTAGATGACTCCACTGTCAGCCAGCCAAATTTGAAGAACACAATCAAAGCTGTTGCCCTCGCAGTCTACTTTCATATAAAGAATCGAGAGGATAAAGATGACATCCGCACACTGGATATATTTGATGAAAGGCTTCACCCATTGTCGGTTAGTGCTTTCGAATTCTCTCTTTAGATGTACAATGAACCTGTCTTAATGGATGCCTCAATGAAGGAAACCTATTTATAAGATGGCATTCATACTCACTTTTGAATTTGGATACATGCACTACTGAATGGTTAAAGTTGAACACACACACACACATATATATATATATATATATATATATATATATATATATATATATATATATATATATATATATATATATATATACACTTATATATATACACACATGTATACATACACATACATACAGATATACACACACACACATATATATATATATATACACACACACATGTGTGTGTGTATATATATATATATATATATATATATATATATATATATATATATATATATATATATATATACACACATTCATACATACATACATACATACATACATACATACATACATACATACATACATACATTATGAGGTTTAATGGTAAAAAGGTACAATATTTGTTAATCGTTTTGTAATGTTTATAATTTATGTATAATTGAAAGGTCGCAGGTTTGAACTCCAGCAGAGCCATTCCAAAGACATATAAAAATGGTACTAACAGCTACCTCACTTGGTGCTCAGCATTAAGAAGTTAGTGTTATTACTGGTCAGCCTGGTGTCAAGTTAAAGTGACCACTTGGGACATGATGCTATGTGTGTACGACATGGTTCCCCATTATACATCATTATGAATTTCCTCACTGCAGACATCATAGCAGTATGACAGAAAAATTGTTAAAGCTACATTAAAAATCCAAATTATACACACATAATATATGTATAATTTGTAATGCAAAATTTATTTATGAACAACAGTGTAAGGTCAGATGTTTTTGCTGTTGTTAATTCACAGAGATGACCATAATCTTGATATAGCATAAAAATGCAACAATTGATATATTTGTAACATGAACGAAAGAACAACTATACAGAATGAAACTTTTCACTCAGATATTTAAATTTAAGGAAAATCAATGTTTTTTAATAACATTGAACAAAATCTAATACAAATTGACCATGCCTGTAAATATGGTAATTTTTGCATTAATTTGACATGAAATAGTTCCAGCAGATGGAATTTGTTGAAGGTGATACCACTTGTCATGGATTCATTCTATTTTGATACCACATACTTGGCAGACCAGTCTAAATTGAAATTAAATGGCACAAGATATCATATAAAAGGGCTGTATCAATAAGATTGTTGAATGTTATTTGACTGAAAAATGTTAGAGGAGAGGGATTTTATTCAACTTGAAAACATGTTGCACCAGACCGTTGTTAAGGGATCAACCAAGGCAGGTCAAGAATACAACAGTTATCATTTGTGGACTTTATGACCTTTTACAAAACTTACTGTAGACATGTAGACTAGTTAAAGTGAGTGTTATGCATAAATAATTTATCAATTTTTATCCATTTATTTTGTCTATATTCTTGTATTAGCTACTAATTCACATGGATTTAACTGATTTGTGGCAAAATTTTGACTGCAGATCCATGTAAGAAGCAAAAATAAATGTACGTTAAATAAAATAAATATGCATGTTTTTCAGACAGTTATATATATATATATATATATATATATATATATATATATATATATATATATATATATATATATGCTGCGATTATGCTTTTTGCCATTTGTATTAGTAATAATTTATAGATATATTTATCTTGGGGGTTGGCATGTGTTCACCTACATTAAAGCAGTTGAGGTTCACATTTAATTTTATTTCCTTTGATTGGTTACCCAGGTAACCAATCATTAGGAATGATGGGCACCCAGTAGAAATTCCAAAAATGTTAACATCTCTATTCAAGGCAGTTGGCTACTTAAATTGGTGCACATCTAAAAGAACACAGTAGGTTTTTTATATATTAGTTCCAACCTTTTCATGCATGAACATTATTATGAAATATTTGTTAATTATCTTGAATACCAGGAGGCAAACATTGCAAGCTTTGTTGTCAACAGCAAACCTGATTTTTTATGTTTTAAAGTGGATTCTGATTTTTTCCTGATTAGAAAAATTGGATTCTCTGTGTCCTTTAGTTATATCATCTCCAATTTGGTTTTAAAAAACTGTATGACAAATCCCATTCTGCAATGATCCTTGGAAAGTATTAGTTCCATTCAACACTCAATGATTGTGAAGAGTATTTTGATTGGTCAAAAGTTTCTACTCATCCAATAAACCTTCATGTAACAGAAATTGATGGAAATTTAAAAAATGAAGCATGCTTACAAAACAAGGCATATAGAAACACTGCCATATTGAGGGAGGACCCTCAAAGCCCTGCACATTGTTGTTTCATGAGTGTTATGAAGGACCCAAATCATATCTGTAATAGTATTAAATTGAATTAGACCCTAGATATCATTTTTTTGGGAGTGTTTATTTTTTAATATAACCTGGGATTTATGTAATGGCTGCCCTCATTTAATGTGGAACACATTGATCTCTAGATGTGATCAGTTTCAGATACTAATTTATATAATAATACAAAATTAATATAATAATAATTAAAATAATAGAAATAATAAATATAACAGTTCCTAGGAACTGGTGTTTCACATGTATCTTTATGCTTCCCTGATTAGCCATTGTTTAGTCTTTTTGTATACAAAACTTAATAATGTTGGTAATATTGTTTACACTGGCAAGACAAGAGAGGAACTTCTTGCATCTCAGCCTATATACCTTCACAAATAATTTTACATTGTTGACAATATTATTTAAATAGGAGAGACAGGAACTCTTTCATATCAGTCAACACAATTTCATATAAAACTTTGTACCTTGTTGACCGTGTTGTTTACACAGGTAAGACAAGCAAGAGAGGAACTCCTTGCATCTCAGTCTATATAATTTGGATATATATATTAGTATTACCCTTAAGAATTGTTTCAGTTGAAATTGTGACACAAGACTTGAGCATTGTTTTGAATGAAAAATCAGGTTTCTGCTGAAGCAGGCAAGACAAGCAGGATGGAAGTCCATGTCTACCAGCATTTTACTCAATATTATCCTATGTTTCAGTTAAATGCAGAAGATGTGTTCTTGCCAATAATTTAAATATTGTTTCAGTGTGTTAGGAAAGATCATCTGTGATATTTTTTTCAGAAATACTTAATTTTCCTGAAACAATTTTGTTTTATTCCAGAGGGAACCAGTTCATGAGGACTATGACAGGAGGGACCCTGAGCACAAGATTATTTACAGATTTATACGGAATCTTTTTAATGCTGCACAGCTGACAGCAGAATGTGCCATCGTCACTCTGGTTAGCTTTCTAAATTTATTTCAGTATATCATATTCAGTGTAGTATTCTAACATTAAGGAAATGCGGAGTTGGGTGGACCAACTCATGTTTAAACATTTTTTAAATAGCTTTCTGATTTCTTAAAGTTTAAGCAAATGTTGTTCATATTGTGGACTTGCATAAATCTTTTAGGTTATCCTCCACTGATTTAAAAACAAATTTGAATGACTTGCATCAGAGAGCCTCTTTGTACAAAACACTAACCTTGGACCAATGCCAAGGTCTATATTATGAAATCTTCCTGGATTACTACTTACTCATTGCTAAAATCCATAATATTATGAAATCATTACTGGATTACTTACTCATTATTAAATTCCATATTATGAAATCATTGGATTACTGACTTATTGCTAAAATCCATAATATTATGAAATCATTACTGGATTACTTACTCATTATTAAATTCCATATTATGAAATCATTACTGGATTACTTACTCATTATTAAATTCCATATTATGAAATCATTACTGGATTACTTACTCATTGCTAAAATCCATAATATTATGAAATCATTACTGGATTACTTACTCATTGCTAAAATCCATAATATTATGAAATCATTACTGGATTACTTACTCATTATTAAATTCCATATTATGAAATCATTACTGGATTACTTACTCATTGCTAAAATCCATAATATTATGAAATCATTACTGGATTACTTACTCATTGCTAAAATCCATAATATTATGAAATCATTACTGGATTACTTACTCATTATTAAATTCCATATTATGAAATCATTACTGGATTACTTACTCATTGCTAAAATCCATAATATTATGAAATCATTACTGGATTACTTACTCATTGCTAAAATCCATAATATTATGAAATCATTACTGGATTACTTACTCATTATTAAATTCCATATTATGAAATCATTACTGGATTACTTACTCATTGCTAAAATCCATAATATTATGAAATCATTACTGGATTACTTACTCATTGCTAAAATCCATAATATTATGAAATCATTACTGGATTACTTACTCATTGCTAAAATCCATAATATTATGAAATCATTACTGGATTACTTACTCATTGCTAAAATCCATAATATTATGAAATCATTACTGGATTACTTACTCATTGCTAAAATCCATAATATTATGAAATCATTACTGGATTACTTACTCATTGCTAAAATCCATAATATTATGAAATCTTCACTGGATTACTCATTTTTTGCTAAGGTCCATATTGTAATGAATTCTTTACCAGATTGCTCATTTTTTGATAAGGTCCACCATTTTTATGAAATCATTACCAAATTCCTCATCTTTTGCTATGGTCCACCATGTTATGAAATCATTACCAAATTCCTCATTTGTTACTAAGGTCTTTGCCTGATTATTCATTCATTGCTAAGGTCCCTAATATCATGAAATTATTACTGGATTACCAAATGCATCAGATCTTGATGTTTCAAATATCTTATAATAATTAAAGTAATTCATAAAACTATGAAATATTATACCTCTATTCTCCAGTCATTTTTGAGCACTCCATGGGTATTCCATACATGCCAACCATTACACTTTTGGCGTAATCATTATGCTTTTTTTCCCCAACAAAATTATGCCTTATGTGTAAATGTATTTGGAGTACTCATTTTCGGTATACCCCTCTCCAAAACAATTAATGATTTGTTTTGTATTTTTTATTAACATCCTAATAATCTCACAGACCGTATTCTAGAAAAGATGGCTTCTACCTATGAGACAAGAGTACTCTTGCCCATAGACTGGCATGCACTTTTCTTAACAGTGCTATGTTCTATTTATAGTAGCTGCCATATTTCCAAGAATATGATGGATTCTACTTGACCTTGCTTTCTATTTATAGCAGCAGTATGGCTTAGTTAGGAGAGATCAGACTGGTTTGCTAATTTGTAATCTTTGCTCACAGATTCTTTGTTCTATTTCACCAGTCTGTAGGTATTTGGCGCTCAAATTCATCAGAATTGTTTAAGTCGACGCATGTGTTAGGGTCAAAAATGTTTTTGAAATAATTTCACAGATGGATTAGAAAATGACAAAACATAAATTTAAAATAATGAATACATGAATTACATAACACATTGTTTTACATTCTAAGGCTGCTTTTGCCCATTGCAGGCTGTGTGGAAAGGATTTTAATATTGGTCTTTATAGTAAAGCAAAGGAACCTTGAATTAGCTGGTTTTACTAACTTGAAAACTAAGGTAACTTATCTTTTACAGCAGAACTCAATTGTGGACACAAATTTTTTAAATGCAGTAGCGTTATTTACTGAGTTTTTATAAAACACATACTACCAATAGCTGTAGAAGACTAAGCTGGTCCTTTGTTCAAACGGATGTTTCCTGATTCCAAAATTGCCAAAAATACACATGTGCTAGAAGAAAATCATCTAATATTGTTAGTTATTTAGGAGATACTGAAACACTTAAAATTGCAGAGGCCATGAAAATTGGACCATTTGGTATTGCCAAAGACAAGAGTAGTGATTATGAGGAGAAAACGTTTTACTTGGTCTTTTTAAGAGAAACTGACAGCAAAAAGGACAAAGTCAGAGTGCTCTTCTTTCAGAATTAACAGTAGAATCCACAAAAGAAAACATTTTTGATTTGCTTGATAATGCTTTGAATAAACATAAGTTGGCGGAACTGTATGGGGTTCCAGCTGATAAAAAGCATCAGTGATGACTGGAATTCATAAAGAAATTGCATTCTTTATTGTGAAAAATGTCACAATGTACATATCAGGTTGTCCCTGTCATTTGATGCACCTTGCTGCAGGAAAGGCTGCTGATAAATTAGAAGACCTTCAGAAGTATCAAGTTGGCATTCTACCTGACAGTGTACTTCTTGTGGATAGAGTTGATCTGCAAAGACACTTTATATCCCAGCTGAAAGACCCAATAACTATAAGATCAGGGCTGAGCAACATTTTTTAACCCACTAGTCCAGGACAAGAAGTTTCAGAAAATTCACTAGTCCCACCTTTCTCTTCACTAGTCCCACCTTACTTTTCACTGGTCCCAAAATGGTAATCACTTGCCAAGATTTGATGAAATGTATGTACTCTGTGTCAGTGTTGGATATTGTTTGCAGTAACTGCAAAACATCTTTCCTTTCGAGTCAGTATATTAAAGCCAAGTTTAACAATCAACCCAATGCAGCTAAAAATTTCTGTCTCTTTGTAAGTGTCATATTTGACATTTTTTTGCCATCATGGATTGTCATTTATATCTCTTTGGAGAAATAGCTACAAACACTTAGTGTTTGTCTTACATTTTATCCCTCCATTTTCAAGCAAATTTACCTTCTCCAAATCTCTGTTATAACCATCATAAAGAAAATAGTTTAGCAAACTGATTTTATCCAAAGAGTATCTATCAGCTTGCTTGATAACTACTTCTAAAGTGATCATTAAACAATTTCTCTTTTAAATACAAACTGAAACCACTCATTATTTAGCTTAATAGTTTCGCTTCAAACACAATATCACACATAGAAGTTAATCATCTATACAATTAATTATAAATTAAAAAATCATTAGTCATTTAATCAGTTCATAAAGGAAACCGACACTGCTGTCGGTAAAATACCTATCATTAATTTGATTATTCTGACTCACTGGATTAAAATCATAGGCAGTTATTTGTTATGATCTAGATTGAGTAAACACATTGCATTAAAATCACTTACAATATTGATAATTGATCATACTGGCTTTATTTTATTTGACATGTTTTCATTTGCTGATAATTTGGTCACTTAGCCCAATATGCAGTCAAGTGGTAACAGGATGTAAATGTATACTCGAAGAGGGGCTATAATCAAGTATTCTCCACAACTGGAGTGCATGATTGGCCAGATAAAGGTAGATACAGCACGAAAATAAGGACTAGCCCAACTTTTTTAAAAAGTACTTGTCCAGGACTAGTGACTTGAAAAATTTTACTTACCCAACTTCAAAAATGAACTTGTCGGTAAAATACCTATCATTAATTTAATTTAATTGGGCCATGGGATTTGCTCAGCCCTGAAGATATATATTTTCTCTTCCTTGTCAGGTTATGAAAGGATATTAGTTCTTTACCTTTCAAATGCTGACTGAGAGAGATTGTTCAGTTTTGTTAACAAAATTAAAACTGAATTCATATCCAGGCTCAGTAACCCAGCACTTAGTGCCCTACTGGTGTGCAAAATATTTATGATCTCAGCTAGTACAAAATGTTTTGAAATGCAATATGAGGGACTGTTGCCTTTTAAAGCTCTATGTGCTACATATGAAAACTAAAGCAGTTATTGATTTTTAAAGACTAAAGAGGTAAATAAATTATTTTGGATGTATGCTTAAACAAAAATTACAAAATTAGGAAGTTGTTATTATATATATATATATATATATATATATATATATATATATATATATATATATATATATATATATATATATATATATATATATATATATATATAAAGCAAACTGACTATGGATTCTATTAAGTGTACCCATTAGGAAGAACTTTTTACTGTACAAAGTCAGCTTCCTTTTTACCAGTGTTCACAGGAAATTTGAATATAAATTGAAACAATGGAACAATTTTTAAAGTGCTTCATTCATGGACATTGATGACTCAGCATTGTCCAGAAGATTTTGAGAAAATAAAATCATTTGAAGGCCAGAAGAGAAGATGGTTTTTGCAGACAATATGATCATTAACATGGATGAAATTCTTGTGTACTTTAGTCTTAATCCTGGATGGACTGACAGTAAGATGGGGGTTAAAGTGGAAGAATGAGCACAACTGGTGAAGATTTAAAATAAATAATCTGACTTTAGTCCTTGCTGTTTCTGCTTCTGAAGATTTGTTGCCTTTAACAATGATTTTTCTTGGCATAGGAAAGCTAAAAGAAATATTCTTGCACCAAAATAATGTATTGTACATGTGCAGGAAAAGGGTTGAGTTGACAAGATGTTGCTGCATTGGATTAAAGCATTTTATGTTGAGTACAGTTTGATTTTTTTTAAAAATAAAATTTCAGCTGGTGTGCATTTTCCTACATGTCATTTTTGAATGATTTACAAGGTGTTCCAGAACAACTAAAAAAAACCGATGTATTTCATAACATACATTGCACAAAAAATTACTTTAAAAATTAATTTATAATGACTCAGCATATATATGATAAATATGGTATTTCAGGAGGAATTATTTAAATATTCATTGGAATTTCTCAAGTTATCTTTGACTTTTGGATAAATATGTTACTCAGAATTTTGTGAATTCAAATATATTCTGGATTGCACCATTGAGTTTTATGAGGACAATGAAGATTATTAGAATTCAGTTAGAGCATTCTGTTGTTATAGGGTTTAATAACAATTTTTCAGCACAAAAAAGGCTATACATGACATCCAGTATAAATGATGGAGGAAGAACCCGGGAAAACCCCGGAAAGAACCACCAACTCATGAGAAGCTAGTGGTAAGCTTTCTTATATACCCACATTGACTGCACCTAACATTTGAACCCATGCAGACAGGTGAGATGGCAGTGATCCATAACAGTGAGCACTTTAGACCACTCAGGCTCCCAGAACATTCTGTACTTTTGGACTTGGGATAGGTCATTTAGGATTTTTTGTAAGTGTATTGAATTTCCATTTTGTATTGTAGGAAAATAAATTGCTTGTTGATTTTACTTATACAGTAAAACCTGTCTCGAAAGACCACTGCTACAATAGACCAACTGTCTTGGGAGACCAGGTTTTCTGTGTAAAGATTAATTGATTATATAGTATTATGACTTGCTATGAGAGACCACCTGTCTTGAGAGACCATTATATTCTGGCAGAAAGGGTGGTTTTTCAAGACAGGTTCCACTGTATTGTTGGTTTCACTTTCATTCTGTACATCTTTTAAGATTTGGAGTCATAACAATTTATTGTCATTAGAAGATTCTTCAAGGTCAAGGTCATGACTAAGTATGGTATGTTTTCCATCACACTCACCTGGTCTCTTTTTATCTTTAGAGGTGTTTGAGATTAAGTAATTTTAGGTAGTATATTACTGTATTTGTGTTTTTCATCTCAAACTTTTGCAGATCTGTCGTATTATGAAATTTAATGACCTCACCATCATGAAGGATGATGGTTTCAGGGCAGACAAAAAAAATTTATCGAATTTTCTCATTTTTGTTATTTCATTACAGGTATATCTTGAGAGATTACTCACGTATGGGGAGATTGACATAGCCCCATGTAACTGGAAGCGCATTGTCCTGGGTGCTATTCTTCTTGCCTCCAAAGTGTGGGATGACCAAGCTGTATGGAATGTAGACTACTGTCAAATCCTCAAAGATATCGCAGTGGAAGATATGTAAGCATCTAAACTTATTTTATTAGAGTGCCAATAATCTAAATTGCAGTGAAATCATTAATTTTCCTGCATATCAATTTTTGTGGCTCTGAAAATTTGCAGATTTAACAAGGGTCTGATTGTTTTCACAGAAGGATCATTGTTGTTTATTGAACTCAGTAAACACGTGGTTGGCGGCATCCACACAGTCCACAAAACTGGCACCCCAAGAGAAATGGTCAATTTATAAATATTTAGGTTCATTTTAATTAATCAACATCTTGTTCCTAAAATATTTCTTCTCCATCCAAACTCTCAATTTCTATGTTGTATGTCCCGCCAGTAAATGCCCTCCCAAGCCTATGGTATTCTGTCCATTTTCTGTTACTAATAATAGGCACTTTTCTTTATTTAAGGATGTTGACTTTTTTGTTTTGAAAATTTGGACATAACTCAAGGTTCTAAGGAGAGGTGATAAGTCTTGAATCTGATTACTTCCTTTATGTCATTGTGTGAGGTCTGTAAATGTGTATATAATACTCTGTTATACCTTGGTAGATTTTGTATCTGAGTCATTTCAAGCACAATGATGGGGCATCTGTGTTCAGTGTTCATTCTATTTTTAAAAATACTGTTGTGTCATTAGCAGGCCTTACACTATAGGAACTGTGACAGCACAGTGATTGAAACATGACCTCATAGTGTAGGTCAGTAGCACATCATACAGTGATTATGTTTGGTCATATGTGGCAGGGCATACAATATCCTTATCCATCTGTATGATAAGCCAACTGTTTGGTTAAATTCATAATGTACAAGTTAGCCAGTTTTTTTGGCTACTGACATTAGCTATTCTAGTATGGGTTACCTGGTAATACTCCCCACCTAAGATCCAAACAGTATAAAATTCCCAAGAAAAAAAGGAATTATTCAGAAGGAGCTGGCAATACCTGGCAACTTTGCTATGGAATAGTATTCCAGTTGAGAGTAGAAATATCAAGTGTATTTCCTTCTTCCAAACTGTATAACCAGTGTCTTCAGGATGTAGTTAAAGTAAGAATGAAAACAACTGTATTTGTATTTATGAATGCCTTTGAGCATCATAAAATAAGCAGTAATAGGCAGTAATTGCATGCATATTGACTATGTAGGTTTGATTTGTATGGGTGAATATCCATGTGAGGGAGAGAAAGGAAAGAATGTGAATATATATACATACTGCAGTGTATGTGATTGCATGCATAAGTGTGTTTGTTTGAGGGCCTCATATTAGTTCTTAAACTATTGCCTTCCCTTCTTTGAATATTCATTATTATTATTATTATTATTTTATTATTATTTTTTATTATTTATATTTTTATTATTATTATTGTATTATTATTATTATTATTATTATTATTATTATTATTATTATTATTATTATTATTTTATTATTTATTATTATTATTTTATTATTATTATTATTATTTTTATTATTATTATTATTATTATTATTATTATTATTATATTTCATTCAGTGTTTAATGTTGCAGATGCTTCAAAATAAAAATAAAAACAAGAGGGTTTTGGACAGAATTTGCATGACCATAGTGTTTCCTGAGACCATTATTTCACAAGAAAAATATTTTCCATGATGTAATCAATTATGATGTCTGTGCAGTTGTCAGAAATATTGTCAGTCTTATCCTTTCTTATGTTTACTACCCAACCATAAAATATTAAGAATACATCTTCTACCTCACAAATTAAGCTCTCCCAAGACATGCATGCCAAAATGTCCACTGCTTGCCAAGGATGAGGTTATGCATATGCTAGGAGGCACATACTGTGTGTGTGTGTGTGTGTGTGTGTGTGTGTGTGTGTGTGTGTGTGTGTGTGTCTAAGTGTATGTGTCAGTTTGTGTGTTTTGGACTTTTTAGTGTAGTTTTAACAATTTGAGTCATATTGCTTGATGTCTGCAGTATGACAGTTTATTAGTTTATTATCTAGCATAGGGTCATCATGACACAGACAGTAGTATTATGTTCCACCCAGTCAAATTATCCTGACATTAGGCTGATCAGCCTGACACAAACCTCTTAATGCTGAGCACCAATTGAGGCAGCTGCTAGTACCATTTTTGTAAGTTTTTGGTATGAATTGGCAGGAGTTTAAACCTGCAACATCTGAGGTGGATGCTCCAACCACTTAGGCCACTGGAGTGGCTCACAGGCTGAGAACTGGATGCCAAGTATATTAAATATAGTCCATGACTGTCAGTGATGCAATAAATGCCTGGAGATTAAAAAAAAGTTTTGTAAGCCTGGATTGACTCCCAGTTTTGTTGACTATCTTCTGTAGCCAGGTTTGACTGTTTGATCATTGCAGCCAGCAGAGTAAGCTGTCCTATAATGTCATTCTTCATGTATGAAGTTTCACTTTGACAAATGCAACCTTCACTTGATGCTTGATGATCCAGCAATAACCATAAAAAAATATCCATTCATCAACAAGGCTTCTGCCTCAAGTTCTGTCCACATCAGTCTTCTAAGCCTCCTTTAGCCTCTTGGATAAATCCCACACACACACCACATACAGGGCCAGTGACCCAGGAGAGATCAGAGAAACATGAAGGATCTCCCTATAAGCATTTAAAAAGGAGGAACACCTTTACCAATCAATTTGCACAGGCCGCCAGCAATGAAATGCTTGAATATGAGAACCAGGCTTGATTAGCATCTTCCTTTGGTATAAATCATACCATACATATGATGCACTTTGCTGACCTTCCATGGCAGTGGAAAGTTCAACACATTTTCATGGAATAGTAAATGCAGTGGCCCATTAGTATTGCAGTTTTATAGGGCCTCCAGACATTACTTCCTATTCAACATTACCAAAGGCACCTTTTAATACACATGACCTAAGAGAGTTGTACCGAGTGATGATATATAGCAAAAATCAACATGGTCCTTATGTAAAGAACAGTTGGGATTCTCCTCCATTCAAACTGGGCTCTTACTACAAATCATTTTTTAGGTCCCAAGGTCAGTACCAGGCTCTGTCTGGACACGGATCTAAACTCTTCTTTCATTCAGGTGTCATGTTTAGTATCAGACATAACAATGGGGCTGGGGATATTTTTAATGTCAGCCTAGACCTGCAAAATGCGTATTTTTACACTTGAGATGTCTACGAGTTCAGGGCATTCCCTTTCAATCTGAATCTCAGCCCCAGAGGCTTCATGACAGTCAAGGATTTTTTGTCTCACCGTCCCTAGTGTTTCATGACAATCATGAATAGTCTGACTCTCAGTCCCTTGGGACTTCATGAAAGTTATGAATAGAGTCTGAATTTCAGTCCCTTGGGACTTCATGAAAGTTATGAATAGAGTCTGAATTTCAGTCCCTAGAGACTTCATGACAATTGTGAATATAATCTGAAGTTTAGTCCCAAGGGACTTCATGACAATTGTGGATAGTCTTAAAATCTCAGGCATATGGCTTCATGACAGTTCAGAGTAGAATTTGACTCTCAGTCACTGGGGACTTCATGACAATTGTGCATGGTCTTAAAATCTGTCCCCATGACTTAATGATCCCTTTGCGAGTAGAATCTGACTTTATTACTGAGGCTTCATGACAATTGAGGATAATCTGAATCTCAATCCTTGTGGTTTCATGATAATTTTGGATATAGCCCAAATCTCAGTCCTTGTGGTTTCATGATAATTTTGGATATAGTCCAAATCTCAGTTCTTGTGGTTTCATGATAATTTTGGATATAGTCCAAATCTCAGTCCTTGTGAATTCATGATCTGCAAAAATGCCAGCATAACAGGCTAAGAGGAGCCCACATCCTACACTTCTTCCTGGAAACTTCGGTCTGTCCCCATCATGAATACTTGTATATAGTACACATTAATGGCCTGCAGACAAGGGATACTGCATATGGCATTCAATCAGGGTAGAAGAGGCTGTCGGAAATGGCCAACAACTGAACTGCTTTAAACTGATTCAGAAGGCAAGAAGGAAACTGACCATGTAACCTCTGCCTCAGGGAAACAGGTCATGTAACCTCTGCCATCTAGTTCATTTTTTTTATAGGCAGTGTCATCATCAAACAATAAACATCAAACAATCTACTACATCCCTAAATGTTCTAGCAGACTCCATACCCTTTCTCCCCCTTGGCCTTCAGTCAGATCTCTGCTAGTTGGGATTGACCTATTATTTGTGTTGTAGTGGAACATTAAGCCCTCATCTTTTGTCTCTTGAGCTACAGACATGGAAGCCTGGGTAGTTAATGCTTGAGCTTGAATAGCCTCACTGCATACATCCCCCCCCTCAATACATCAGATTACTCCAGCAAATAATCTGTTGAAATTAGCAGTGGAGATTCCAAAAAAAATCCAGCCTTCTTTTCACCTTCTCAGGCAAACATGAATAGAGAGTCTTCTTTCTAAGACTTGAGATGCTGAACTTGCATGCCAGGTTCATGTCATAAAAAGCTCTCTGTAGGAAACAGATCTCAGAATAAGTGGCAGAGGGTATAGTTGATAACTAGACTCACCACTTTTAAATGGAAAGTGGGGAGTTTTGTAACATTAGTGTGAGTGAAAATATATAATGGTTGCAGGCTACCATTCCACAGTCTCGGACATCTTTCATCATCTTGGGAGGGAGAATATTGGCCTAAACAAAGAACTCTCCACCTTTATTAATTTTTACTTTTGACTTTAACGATTTAGATCTTAGTCCATAATGAAATCTTTAATGTGTTTTGACATGGTTGAGTAAACATCTCATACCAGTGTTTAGAGCCACCTTCACTCACCTCTGACAGAGACCCGAGTGGTCTAAAGCACTGACCATTACAGATCACTGCCATCTCACCTTTGTGTGAGTTCGAGTCCAGACTCGGCTGACGTGGGTAAGTGAGAAAGCCTGCCAGTAGCTTCTCATGGGTCAGTGGTTCTTCCCGGGGTTTTCCATGGTTCTTCCTCCACCATTAATACTGGCTGCCATGTATAGCCTATCGTGTGCTGAAAAATGGCGTTAAGCCCTATAACAACAACAACAACTCACCTCTGACACAAAACCTGCTGCCTGTTTTTTTCAGTCAGATTCAGGCATTGTCAGTGGACCTGAGTTAACCCTCAGTTCCGTCATGATGGCTTCACTCCTGCTGTTCAGTTTTAATTGCCAAGAAGATATTCCTGATGAAATTGCTATCTACAAAACCTCAAAGGGGCTCTAAAGTGATAAATAGAGCACACAAAATCACTTCTTCTTACAACAAAAATTTAAGAAAGCGACCACACTTCAGCTGAGGCAGTAATGTCATTGATACAGTGAGTTATATGCACTGCTGTAGGAAGAAACAACTTCCAAGACCAAATATAATGTGTGTGTGTGTGTGTGTGTGCACACATGCTTGTGTGCATGCACAGTGTTGTTGTTGATGCCACTAGATAGTATTTGAGCACATTTGACTGACTACAGGCCATGGGATGAAAGTCCAAGATGGCATTTTTGTCTTTTACCTCAGAAGTCTTTCTTCCCAGAGTGTCCAGTTTCCGTATTGTTGGCTCATTTAGCATTTTCATAGTCATGCAAGGTACTTAACTCCCACTGTATATTGTTGGGGTGAAAATGTACTGTCCAAACCACACATGAATTATTCATTTCACATATCTTGAGTAATGTTAATTAAAAATTAATGAGTTTCCTGGTAGTTTATTCTCAAAGCAATCAAAGTTTTTCAATTATTTAAGTTTATTTGTGAATTTTCACATATGCAGATAGTTGAAACTGTTATATTGGCAAACAAGTAAATGTAAATATATTGGCAACAACCACGAAGTATTGTTCTAGCTAAAGACATTATATCACTCCAAGTGATCAGTTTTAGGTACAATTTATTTTTAAGAAATGTTTAGTAGTGAAGCATTTTCATAAAAGGAACCAGTTCATGGGAAAACAAACAGCAGCTTCACTAATCAGGTAGTCACTATCTCCATAGCACTAATATGTCTCAGTGTTAATTCACTATGCATGGTTAACACTGAAAATGTTTGAAAAGCTTTGTTTATGGAATTCAGACAGATTGTTTAAATATTGTCAAGAAAAAAAAGTACCAAAATACACATATTACAGCTTTAACATAGAAAATACATCTCCATAATTCTTTTAGGAATGAGTTGGAGCGTCAGTTTCTGGAGATGCTGCAGTTCAATATCAACGTGCCATCTAGTGTGTATGCCAAGTACTATTTTGAGTTACGGGCCCTGGCTGATGCACATGATCTGACCTTCCCAGTGGAACCTCTGAGCAAAGAAAGAGCCCTGAAATTAGAGGTTAGTTTATCACTTTTATCTCTTTTCTTCCTTTGTTTCTTTACTCCATCCCACCAATGTAACTGGAGTAAATAGGAAATAGTTAAAGGGCAAACTACTGTATTTTGCAATATTATATTGAAAATGGTTTGAAATTTTTATACTGCTTAAGGAGGCATTTATTTAGGTTTGGTCAGTTATATCTCCAACTTGATATAAGGTTAAACAAAGAAATGTGTGTAGACTGACCATCCCTGTTTCTCATTGCTGATCCTAGCATATTTTCCAAAATGGTAAAATTAAATTAAATAAAAACATACAAATCACCTGAAATATATATATATATATATATATATATATATATATATATATATATATATATATATATATATATATATATATATATATATATATATATATATATAATGTTTATTTAAAAGTACCTGCCTATCCTAATTTTAAAAACCAGGAATATGCATATTTATTGCTTGACCTAAACATTGCAGAGTGCAACAAATTTAAAGCATTTCACAGTAATGATTTCAGAACCATTCCTTCTTTTTCAGGCCATGTCCAGCATATGTGAAGATAATTATAAGTTGTGGTTAAAACCAAAGCTTGGAAGATCCAACAGTTTGGATGGAATTACCAGTCATAGATCAAGTGTGGCTATTTTGTCTTGACATGACTACAGAATATTTTTTTATTTAGGCTTTTGTACCTGAACATACATCAAATCTTTATTTAGTCATTACCCCCTAAAGGGACTCCATTAGGGATTCTTCAAGGGACCGTTAGGGACTACCATCTGTCTCAAAAGGAGCAGACTCCAGGAAAGTGATTTTATAGGAGCACTACATAATCTTCATAATTGGAATCTGTTAATTCAGATTTACTTGTGTAGATGTGCAATCAATTTGTATTACTGTCTAGACTAGTGTAATACAAAAATGTTTAGTTATTGTTTACCAGTCTGTGGAAATATAAATCATATAACCAGATCATGTGACTATAGAACACTAATCAAAGGATATGAACATTATATATATATGAACATTATATAACATGAATTCAAGACTTTTCATGTATGCAGTGCATATTATTGCCCAAACACTGGCCCTTTTAATGAGTAATGATGTTCCAAGCAACTGTGCATATTTTTTAAAATTTTATTTAAAGTAATGATTGTGTATTATAATATATAATGCACTGTTTAACATGGAAACCTAATGCAAAATGTTTTGTAAAAATGCATGTTTTACTTACCTGGAAGATAGGTTCAGAATTGTCCCAATTGTCTTCAGCTAGAAAATATTATTTACAAAAAGAAACAGAAATATAATTCCAGATTTTCAATTTTTTACCAAAAGGACCAAACTGTTATTTGTACTTTCCTTTTTGTTATGGATTATTAGAGGAGGACATTTCTTTTAAAATGAGTGAATGAATGACAGCTCTGCCATATCTATAGTTTACCTTTTGGGTAACTCCATGTAATAATATTTCACAATGTACCTGAGGATTGGGATAAATTATATCCATGTTAAATCCAATTTTATTGATAGATGGTGCTGTATTGTTCTGACTTTATGCTTTTGATTGGTCAATTTTAGGTCAGTCTACATCCAGTTCTAAGATCAGTAGATCAAATCAAGACCATGTCTTTTCTGTGGATAAGTCACATAATTTGACCCAGTAAGGATGTTTTAATACTTTGCAACCTCATTTTGATGGCCACCTCTGTAAAATGACAAAATCTTTTGTCAGAATAGTGCTGATATTGGGAAGTTTCATTGATATTATCAGCCCTGCATTTGGATGAAGTGAGGCATACATATCTGAACCCAGATACCCAGAAAGAGTTCTTTAGTTGTACTGAAAAATTTGTATGGATGTAAGTTAAATGTTGTAACATGGAAGAACCACATTTGCTATATCATTGAATATATATCGTTTGTGACAGTGTAGTCCTGCAAGAAGTTAACTTTTTAAATCTGTACAGATTTACAATGGATATGAAAAGGTGGTGTCCATTTTAACAGACTGTACATATCCTTCTTACTTTGATACTATGAGGCAATAAAAGAATCGTGAAAATAAGTACCCAGTCCATACAATACATAATATTTCTGGCACGAATCTTCTCTTATTTCCCCCTCAGTTTTGTTAAAAATTATTCTTAGCAAAGTTATCAAGAAAAATGACGATTTTCTTGGTAGTACAAAATTCTTAGTTTAGTTTCTGCTTTGTACTGATCAATAATTTTGAGAAGAAAACTGCTTTGGTTTTTAAGAGTTGTGTATTTTTATTTTATAAATAATGGAATGTGTTAAGTCTCAAATTAAGTATTTCTTGGATTATTATCATTGATCAAAATATTGAGATGTTCCAGTCTTCCAGACAATATATTTCCATTTGTAATAACTTTTGGATGCCAGGTACATTTTTTAATCTGACAGAAAGTAGAAATTTAATTTTTGGGGGTTTTTGCTTATGGAAAAGAGTGATTAAATAGACCACTGAACCTTGAAACCACTTTGAACTACTTTGAACTTGAAACCACTTTGAACCACTTTGAACTTGAAACCACTTTGAAACTACTTTGAATTTGAAACCACTTTGAACTTGAAACCACTTTGAATCACTTTGAACTTGAAACCACTTTGAACCACTTTGAACTTGAAACCACTTTGAACCACTTTGAACTTGAAACCACTTTGAACCACTTTGAACTTGAAACCACTTTAAAACCACATTGAACATACATATTATAGCCTGAGTTTTTCTAGACTTACCAGATTTTTAAATCTTCCTCCAAACTGAAAATTTTGCTTTTTGACGATAATCTTACTACTTTGTCACCTAAAGAATTTCTTGTTGTGTACAAGTATGTAGATGACCAGAATAATTTTCCTTTCAGTACTACGTTAAGAATGGAACTAATCTTTCCTTCCTGTCTTTAGCTGATACAATTATAGTACTACATCCCATCAGCACTGTTTCCTGTTGCCATTTTTGTTTTTACTCAGTGTAGGATATCACTCACAGCAAAAAAGATGACATAGTTGGAAACATTATGCATCTAACACATCTAGATGTCTGTGAACACTAATCTCCGATGACAGTTTATTTTCATAAACAGTATGAAAAACACAAGCACTGCAACCAATGTTCATTTTTTGGGGAAGAGGTGAAAGAAAACACAAAAACATATGTGTTTTATACTGACAAGCAGTGATATCATATGGTATTTAGTTTTTGGTTACTCTGATTTGATTGTACCCCTCTCTGATTTGAAAACAAAAAGCATTGAGGATATAAAAAATGAACAGTACTTAGTTATATAAATCATTAATTTATAATTTCTAACCCAATTGTGTGTGTGTATGTGATTTAGATTTTTATGTGGCCTTAATTTTTCAGTTTTATTACTATGATGTCTGCCATGTGAGAGTTTATAGTGATGTCTAGCACTGAGTTATCATGCCGTAGACATGTATCATGATGTCCCACCCAGTCACATTATCCTGACCCAGACCAACCAGTCCTGATACTAACCTCTTAATGCTGAGCGCCAAGCAAGGCAGCTGTTAGTACAATTTTTTAAAGTCTTTGGTATGATTCGGCCAGGGTTCAAACCCACATCCAAGGTGGACGTTCTAACCACAAGGTCACCAGAGTGGTCTACACTCTTTGAGTATGTGTATTCATGAGTTCCTCCTTTTTATTTAATTTATTTTATAGTTGGTTATATTGAGAGCTTCTGTTTGGATTGAAATGCCAGTTAATTGTGTGTTAGGGACCCCCTGGCATCAGTCAGTTTAGAAAGTATAAATTGATGAATAAAGTGACTTAAGTTTTGTGCAATTTTTATATCTTTTATATCATTCATTCTTTTTTGTTTTTAAGTCGCTAAAAGGGTACAAGCAAATGGGAGGGTATAGAAACATCATAGTTTACCGGGCCCACTTCTAACTGGCATCAATCATTGAATCTACCAGTTTCACTAGAACACAATAGAGGTATTCATTTCTTGAACAAAGTATTTGGGAAAAATTCAAATTTACATTTGCACACAATGTATCCAGACAATAATAGGATTTTTTATTTATAATATGTAAACAAGAATTGGATGGAGTATTGGCAATCTTATGCTTGAGGTATTCCTAGACTCTGATTATATGAATCGGTGTTGGATGGTATGGGTCTATGATCCTTAATCTCAGCTCTGATTATATGGGCACATGATAATCTTAACTTGGATTATATGGGTCTTTCATGTTTAATCTCAACTCCAATTATATGGGTCTGTGATGTTTAATCTCAACCTGAATTACATGGTCCATGATGCTTATTCTCAACTCATATGGGTCTGTGCTTATCTTTACTGTGATTATATTTGTCTGTGATGCTTAATCTTAACTTGGATTAATGATGCTTAATCTCAACTCCGATTATATGGGTCCATAATGCTTAATCTCAAGTCCCATTATATGGGTCCATAATGCTTAATCTCAAGTCTGATTATATGGGTCCATAATGCTTAATCTCAACTCTTGACTATTTGGGTCCATAATGCTTAATCTCAACTCTGACTATTTGGGTCCATAATGCTTAATCTCAACTCTGACTATTTGGGTCCATAATGATTATTATCCACTCTGATTTTATGAGTCCATTATGATCTCAACTCCTGTACTATGGGTTTTTGATGCTTAATTTCAACTTGCATTACATGGGTCCATGATGCTTAATCTCAACTCAAATTATATGGGTCCATGATGTCTAATCTCAACTCTAAATATATAAGTCCATGATGTTTAATCTCAACTCTGATTATATGGGTCCATAATGCTTAATCTCAACTATTTGGGTTCATGATGCTTAATCTCACCTCTGATTATATGAGTCCATGACGCTTATTATCCACTCTGATTTTATATGGGACAGTATGATCTCAACTCCTATACTATGGGTTTTTGATGCTTAATTTCAACTTGCATTACATGGGTCCATGATGCTTAATCTCAACTTAAATGATATGGGTCCATGATGTTTAATCTCAATTCTAATTATATGGGTCCATAATGCCTAATCTCAACTCTGACTATATGGGTCATGTTGCTTATTCTCAACTTGGACTAAATGGGTCAGTGATGCTTAATCACAATTTGGATTATATTGGTCTGTGATGCTAAATGATACTTAAGCTTGACTTAGATGGGTCCATAATGCTTAATCTCAACTTGGATTATATGGGTCCATAAAACTTAATGACAGTTTCGGATTATAAGGGTCCTTGATGCTTAATCTCAACTCTGGTTATATGGGTCTGTCATGCTTTATCTCAGCTTGGATTATATGGATCTTTATTGATCTCATCTCCAATTATGTAGGTCCATGATGCTTAGTTGTAATCTCAAAAGTAGAATTGGAAAGTTTCTTTTTAACTTTGCATTATTTTCTGACATGTACAAATGAATTGACTCTGTATAAGTAAAACTCCATTTTATCAGAGAAGTGTTGGTTTAAAAACCTTTATAACTAACTGGAATGTAGTTTTCCTGTTTATGCTGATAAAGCTGATGCTGGCATGTACTGTGAAGTTATTATTGTTCTGGCAGTACCAATATTTCTAGATTTCATATTTGCTTAGATCATGAATTTAAAGACCCAGCAACCCAGTCTGCAGACCATGAATTTAAGTGCCAGTTAAAATATATTTTTTTTTGCAAATCCAGGAAAAGGAACAAATTCAGTTTGTTCAGCCCGGTTAAATTATATGGTTACATGACATTCAAGGTTTAATGTAATTAGTCTAGTCAACATTGTTTTGATGCTTTACATGCATTGAAAAGTAATACATTTTTTTTGCAGAAGATTCAGAAAATTTCTTTGTATAAGTTATTTTGTTGCTATGTGAAGCTTCAACTCCTTGATTTGTTGGAAATTTACTCTGTTCTAGTGGAATGATCTGAGCTGTTCAAATTTTTTTTTGATCTGGTAGAAAGAATCTGAGCTATTAAAATTTCTGTTCTGGTAGAAAGATCTGGCTGTTTAAATTTCTATTGAGCTTTAATTCAAATTTCTATCTTGATAGAAACAGCTGAACCATAGTTTAAATTTTTGTTGTGGTAGAAAGAGCGAAGTGAGCTGTAATTAAAGCATATGATTTATTTACAGAGAGATGCATTTCTTATGCAATGTCTTTGCAAGACAGTACATGTCTTTATAGGTCAATACATGTTTTTATAGGTCAACACGTCTGTGTATCCTTGCTTGACTGTATGTTTTTGAAGGGTAGTTTGTATTTGATAAACAGTACATGTCTTTGCAGGGCAATACATATCTTTGCTAGGCAGTTTATGTCTTTGCAGGGTATTTTGCCATGCAATATGTGTCTTTTTTTCTGGACAGTACATGTCTTTGCTAGACAGTATATGTCTCTGCTAGGCAGTTCATGTCTTGGCAGGGCAGTATATGTGTTGCAGGGCAGTTTGGCAGGTAATACAAGTCTTTGCTAGGCAGTACATGTATTGCTGGACATTTTGTCAGGCAATACATATTTTTACCAGGCAGTTCATGTCTTTTCAGAGCAGTGCATGTTTTGCAGGACAGTTTGACATGCAATTTATTTGCATGGTTGTACATGTGTTGCAGAGAAGATTGCCAAGCATAACATGTCTTTGCTAGGTAGTACATGTCATGGATAGGTGGTACATTCTTTGCCAGGCAATTCATGTCTTTAGTAGACAGTAACTAATGTACATTATTAGCAACTGTATTGTTTAATCCAGGCAATCAGTCGATTTTCACAGAAGTGAAGAGGATTGTAAATGCTTGCCTCAATTGGATGGCACTATGAATTTTTAACATTCCTCTTCACAGAAGATGAAAAATGTAGACAAAATCCATCAGGACATGAAGTCTATACTTTGGTCCTAGAATAAAGAACCAAAAGTCTTGTATTGAATGAATTAGTCTAAACTTGATGTCTGCTTGCCAAGAAAGCAATACTGTTTTATCTATTTTGCATTGCAACCAGACTGTTTATGATAAGTATTTATTTGGAATAAGAAATCAATAAATATTCCATGCAGTATAAGTTATTTTGCTCTCACAAAGATGGACATGTTTCAGAGTAAAAGAAATCTCAATGGTGTTAAATGAAGTCAGTCTTGATGCCCTAAGTAAGTTTGTCAGCACAATGTTTTGCCTATTTCATATTTAGCCATTGGCAATTATTGTGCTTGATTGGGGTGTTGTCCAGTAAATTGGAAACATGTCCTGATCACACATATTCTAGTCTTTTGTGGAATTTTGGTGCATGATAAACTTTTTTTGTTGTTGTCCTTGGTGTCTGAAAGAGGATAAACTTGGCATTCCCAGCTCGACTGGGATATATATGTTTATTTTGTTTATATAGTGCACTATTTAGATTGCTCTATTGGTATTTTAAGAGTAGGAATAAGGACAAAAAGCTTGCAAACAGATGCAATCCTAGATGTATGTTGCATTGACTGTATAAAGATCCTTACAAGAATTTGCTCTTTGTACAACACCTTTTTTAGCCAAATTCAAATTTTTTAAAAGGTTTAATGACATTTCTCTGTGCAAGATATGTTGCAGCCAGTATAATCTGTGGAGGAAGAACCCAAGAAGGTCCCAGTAAAAACTATTGCCCCATGTGAAGCTATCAAACTTTTTAATACATTTACTTTGATTCTGCGATTTCTTTTCATTTATTATCAGTTGTAGTTTAATAGCAGTCAAAAATGGATATTGAAAACTGAATTAAGTTGTAAATTATATGAAACTAATTTTTAACCGTGTATATGGATGTGATATTTGTAAATAGTCAAGAATGCAAGTGAATTGTTAGCTTTTGAAGCTGGTAAGATATTTATCTTTGATAAGAAAGTATGTACAGGTTCTAATTTTTTAGTATGAAATGCTAGAAGCATGCATTGCATAGAATGCAAAAATATGTATAGTTTTAGATCTGCCTTCATAGATACAGCAGCTTAATTAGTGTTGCAGTAGAAAACACACAATCAGTTATTATATTAAATTTGTACATTAATATGATCATGTTCTGGACAATTCATTTTAACACAGCATCATTACAAGTGCTGTATATATTTCCATTTAAATCAAGATTCAGTTGTACACTGCATTAACCCAGCACGGACATTACATAATGTGACATCTGGTTGTCAGCATAGACCCAGCACTGATGTTACAGGAGGTGCTTGCAGATTAGGTTTTCTGCTATTGTTGGGATTACTGACCCTGTTCTGCTGGAGCATTATAAAACAGCAGGTATGGGTCTATATTACTAGAGTTGAATCTGATGTATGTAACACTATATAAGGTGTATTATACTTTGCCTATAAATAAATGGTTGTTTCTGCTGTTTGTCATCATATACATTTAAAACCAAGCAGATAGTATTTGTTGTTGAAACTTAACAAATAAGTACTCTAAACCATCATATTTTCATGTTTAATTTTAACAGGCAGGTTAATGTTGCAAGCTTGTAACTGAAAATTTTTGTGGTTTGGGAGAAAAAAATAGAATTTTGCTGGTAACATGAATAAAACATTTGAGAAAATTTGTCTCACAAGATTTTTAGAACTTTGTTGGTTATGAAAATTATATGAATTAGAGTTTTGACATTGGTCCTTTAAAGTTAAATGGCTTGTTAACTTGTTATTTATATATCATTGCTTTTTAGGTTAATATTTTCTAGAGTGTGATTATAATCTTGTTCATGCACAGAAATTGTACAGTTAACATTTTTCTGTCAACCATCTTGCATCAGTGCATATATTACAACCAAATATAAAAATTGCCTGTGTATGCCAACTTGCTGTCATACTGAAACTAAACTTCAGCAACACTTTGGTCAAAATGCTGCCACACATCCACAACCAGTAAACAAAAACAGTTGACCTGTGACATCAGCTACAGGACCACTTACTGAGACTTCAAAAATATATGACTTTTCAAATACATAGCCAAAGCAACTTGATAAATAATTGAATTAGGAATATTTTTGGTAAAACAACAATGTAAACAAGGTCAGATTTATAACAAAAATTGTGGAAAGCCATTGTATATTATTGTGCAAGAAAACTGCAGTCACAGATGTTAGCCAGGTCATCAGTGAGCGAAACCTAGTGATCAAGACATTGAAATTAGTAATAAATATATCACCAGGGATAATGAATGTAGTAATGAACAAATAAGTTTCAAAAATACTTTAAGTATTAATAAAACAATGGCATCCGTGCTCGACATAAGCTACAAAATGCTTCAGAAGTGGCAAGCACTGGGAGAAATTCTCAGATGCTCTTACCAAGAAAACAATGAAGCAAAATCTATTGCAGAAATGTAGGTGCAAAGTCTTATAAGAGTTGAGGCAATGCAGTACATGATATCGAGTCATTTGAGCTCACAGAGGCTGTTACCATGTTGGAAGATATTTTATTTAAGCTTGGAAGCCAACCCAGAAAGAATCAGCCTGTTTATATACAGAGGTCTGATTTACAAATTCGTGTTACTGTAACACCAAAACATGACTGGTCACTTAAAGGACTCTGTAAGTTTAATGTATGAGCAAGATTTAATTTTCCTGGTCTAGAAACTTCAAAATGCCTATGAGAAGGTAAAATGGCAATTAATTAGATAAATTTTCCACATATATATAAAAATTTGATGGCATTAGAATGCAGTTAGTGCCAAGGTATATGCTTTGGATAATATGAACTATGCGGTGGAACATTATATTACTGTTAAATTAGATTTGATGTTACATGTTGGTCAGGAGACTTAACCCTGACTTAAAAGGGGTATCAAAGTAAAGTTCCTTAATTGACTTTACTAACCATGTGGATCTATTCATGGGTATTATTGTGTGTCTCAGTAAGCCCTGCCAACAAATATTGAAGCCATCATCGTGTTAAAACCCGAAGTCAGGAATACAGAAGGCAATGAAATGAGAGCCAGGACTGAAGCAATTGCAGTCTCTGGTAAAGTGAAAATATTACTTTAATCTATTGACAGAATAAGTAATCAGACAATGATTTTTCCCATGAATACCAGCATGCCTACTGTGATTTAACTAAGGCAACTCGTGTGAGAGAGTGGGATTCAAATGCCAAGCAGTACACAAAAAACAGACATACTTCTAATGTTAGGACCTTCTTTCGAGGCGACACAGTTGACTGCGAAAGAAATACCAGTGTAGTATTATATCAAGATTGCAACATTAGCCAAGTGAGCAGAAATATCAAAGAAATCACAACTGTTATGACCACAGAGACTGCTGCAAAAACACATCAACTGCAAGTCACAATACAAATCAGCTGCAGAAATGGAAACACTACCTTGGTGAACAATACAAATCAGCTGCAGAAATAGAAACAGTACCTTGGTGAGCAATACAAATCAGCTGCAGAAATGAACACTACATTGATGAACAATACAAATCAGCTGCAGAAATGGAAACACTACCTTGGTGAGCAATACAGATCAGCTGCAGAAATGGAAACAGTACCTTGGTGAGCAATACAAATCGGCTGCAGAAATGGAAACAGTACCTTGGTGAGCAATACAAATCAACTGCAGAAATGAACACTACCTTAGTGAGCAATACAAATCAGCTGCAGAAATGGAAACAGTACCTTGGTGAGCAATACAAATCAGCTGCAGAAATGAACACTACCTTGGTGAGCAATACAAATCAACTGCAGAAATGGAAACAGTACCTTGGTGAGCAATACAAATCAGCTGCAGAAATTAACATTACCTTAGTGAGCAATACAAATTAGCTGCAGAAATGGAAACAATGCCTTGGTGAGCAATACAAATCAGCTGCAGAAATGGAAACCATTCCATTAGTGAGCAATACAAATGAGCTGCAGAAATGGAAACACTACCTTGGTGAACAATACAGATCAGCTGCAGAAATGGAAACAGTACCTTGGTGAGCAATACAAATCGGCTGCAGAAATGGAAACAGTACCTTGGTGAGCAATACAAATCAGCTGCAGAAATGAACACTACCTTAGTGAGCAATACAAATCAGCTGCAGAAATGGAAACAGTACCTTGGTGAGCAATACAAATCAGCTGCAGAAATGAACACTACCTTGGTGAGCAATACAAATCAACTGCAGAAATGGAAACAGTACCTTGGTGAGCAATACAAATCAGCTGCAGAAATTAACATTACCTTAGTGAGCAATACAAATCAGCTGCAGAAATAGAAACAATGCCTTGGTGAGCAATACAAATCAGCTGCAGAAATGGAAACACTACCTTGGTGAGCAATACAAATCAACTGCAGAAATGAACACTACCTTGATGAACAATACAAATCAGCTGCAGAAATGGAAACACTACCTTAGTGAGCAATACAAATCAGCTGCAGAAATGGAAACCATTCCATTAGTTAGCAATACAAATCAGCTGCAGAAATGGAAACACTACCTTGGTGAACAATACAAATCAGCTGCAAAAATGGAAACACTACCTTAGTGAGCAATACAAATCAGCTGCAGAAATGGAAACAGTACCTTGGTGAACAATACAAATCAGCTGCAGAAATGGAAACACTACCTTGGTGAGCAATAGAAATCAGTTGCAGAAATGAACACTACCTTGATGAATAATACAAATCAGCTGCAGAAATGGAAACACTACCTTTGTGAACAATACAAATCAGCTGCAGAAATGGAAATAATACCTTGGTAAGCAATACAAATCAGCGGTAGAAATGAAAATACTTTGGTGAGCAATACAAATCAGCTGCAGAAATGGAAACAATACCTTGGTGAGCAATACAAATCAGCTGCAGAAATGGAAACACTACCTTGGTGAGCAATACAAATCAGCTGCAGAAATGAACACTACCTTGATGAACAATACAAGTCAGCTGCAGAAATGGAAACACTACCTTGGTGAGCAATACAAATCAGCTGCAGAAATGGAAATAATACTTTGGTGAGCATTACAAATCAGCTGCAGAAATGGAAATAATACCTTGGTGAACAATACAAATGAATTGCAGAAATGGAAACAATACCTGGGTGAACCTTAATTTGCAAAAACAGAAATGCCATACATGTTTTATTGTCAAGTTTGAATGGCTTAATCCTGACATCACCATCATCATATTCACATGCAGATGGTGCATTATTGATTTGTTATTGCTCCACGTTCCAGAGTAGCATTACTGTTATGTGTGGATAGAAGATTTTCCATGAATGGTATACATTAAGTACAATGGTTGGAAATTTCCATGCAGACGATAAATCCATTGTATGTAGTACCCAGCTGATACTTGCATTTACTACGATGGAAATCAATGAAAAACCACATCACACTAGCATGCCAGAGCCTGGCAAAATATTCTAAAATGTACTGCACTACAACGAAAAACTGAAAGTTCTGTATGTAATTTCCATGGATTTTGAAAGTCTTGATATTCCAGCAAATGTTCCTGAGATCTAAATGGGCACAGTCCAAAGAACAAATCCATTGGTGTTTTTAAAATCACTCTAGATTATGGCAAAATGCATCATACAACAGCTCTCCTGGCTGGCATACATGATTCTGACTTGCAATAACATTTGTGAGTTTATGCAGTAATGCATTGCTGAATCTTTATAGAGTTTTAGCCCCACAAAGTAAAATGTACATAATAATTGTCACATCATCGGTATATACAGAGGAATCGCACACAGCTAATGGAATTCACAATTGTGAATTAATCTCAGTAAAACAAAACCCTCTGAGATGTTTCATAGCCTGTGTGGGTATAATTTTCACCTGATCATGTAAACAATGTTTGCAACAATAACATGAATTCCAGCATATAGACAATCGTATCCGATCAAAATAAACATCACATAAGTGTGTATTGTAAATTGCTCTATGACTTCAACGCAAGCAGCAGGGATGACAGATCCTACAACTTCTACAACTTTTTGCTTGACACCGTAAGCAATAATAAGGGTTCCTACAGAGGCTGAAAAAAAATTTAATAATGTTAAACCAGCGCTTCTAACTTGTCTATACTGGTAATAAATTGTTTTAGTTAGCTCAGTTTTGTTAAGCCAATATTGACTATTTTTTTTCTTCAGATTTTAAGCGATAAAATTTACTTGTCTGGTTACATAATTTTTGTTGTTCACCCTCCCTGCTGCTATGAAATAACTAAAGATTTTATCCAGACCTATACAGTACCTTGATCATGTAGATTTATTGTTATAAATCCGAATGGAAAAGCTTGTGATTTTTAAAAGAAATTTTTAAATTTAATCGTGTCCATATCTCCTGAACACCAAGGATAATAAATATTTTGTAAGGTATAATTATCTACCCCATTAAACACAACCAAAATATTACAGTTGTCTCTGATCACCTTAGGTATTTGTGTGTATCTCTGAGTAACAAAAATCACGTCCGTGTTTTGTCTACCTCGAGAATATATTCAAACTGGATTAGTTTGTCCAGCATTACATCATTGTATACTACAAGGTTATTAATAAATCCATCTAAGTCATCTACAGATGGGGCTTCGTCAATATCAGTGCCTTCTTGATTCAATAGTTTGGCATTCTCATTAAAATCTTTTAAGTACTTAATAACATCTTTGACAGATGGTGCAAATAAATGTAATGTATCCCACTTCATCCACCACATTATCAGATTATGCAATAATTGCATTTTACCAGATCCAGATGGAACTATTATAATCATTTTAATGAAATTCGGAAGTGCTGGATGGTGCTTTACTGGTTCTTGCTTTCATGCCGCTGAAAAGTCAATTATATCCATATAATAAATAATATGAGTTAATATTGTGTTCGGTGCAAAGTACCCACCCCACCGTTGGATTGACAACGATAAAAAAGACGTGCATTTACAAGTAAATGTGCAAAATGTGGTTTTAAAAAAATATATAAATTTATGTCTGCGTCGCAAATAACACATGGTGGTGATATAGCCACATCATTAGGAAAAATACCAGGAGCTCCATGGGCTAAATACCCCAGTGAGAAACGTCTTCCTGGATAGAATTACTGTGGTCCTGGAACTCGACTTCATATCCGACTTTATGATCAAGATCAACCAAGACTATGAGAATATCCAGTAAATAAAACTGATCAAGCATGTCATGTTCATGACTTATAAAAGAAAAGATCTGCAGCAGTGTCATCTAGCAGATGTGAAATTAATTCATGCGCTAAATGCTATACCTAATAAATCTCAGAGAAAAATTCGCTAGTTTTCTGATAAAATCCGCTATGAAAAGTAAAATAATGCTCGGGGCTGGTAATTAATTATACAGCTATTATAATGGAATCCATTTATTATTCACCGAGAGGATATTGGAGAGGTAAAGCAGCAATCAGTAAAATTGCTGATGCAGCAAAAGTTTCACGTAATGTTGTTGCATCATGGTTAGCACGACAGGCAATATGGCAAATGAAGCTGCATCTGCGTTATAGTGAATTTATCAACGTGGTGGACTACGATGGCCACAGTTATTACAAGTTGATCCTGGCAAAGAATTTCTTTGTGCAGTATTCTTTGATGAAAAAAACATAACGTTAAAATCAGACGAGGACATATTGAAGTTCATCGTGATCAAGCAATTGCTGAACGATTTAATCGAACACTTTATAAGCGGTTATTTGGAGATCGATACGCAAAGGAAATATCTACTGACTTTAAGTCGGGTGAGCGACCTCGTGAATGGGTTGCAAGGTTACCAAGTGTGATATCTGCATTTAATCATGAAATTACTCGTGCAAATTCCATGAAACCATCTAATGAAATAACAAAAAAATATATACCCCGTAATGATAACGTACAACGCCGTCAACAACCAGTATTAGGTAATGTAACATTTATACGAACCAGAAGAGCTTGAGGGTGGGGAAAAAAAGCTGCTGACCCTATCTGGAGTGTGACAATACATACAATTTCTAGCGTGTTTAGATCCACTGAAAGACCTACAATCTACAGACTAGATTCTACAGCCCCTCAACGTGGATTTTTTGCGTGAATACTTACAAGTAATTCCTGCAGATACACAATTACCATCACGTTCACTTATGCAAAAAATTTTCTATCTCGTGGAAATACCGTTACAACATTAGTCCATCCATGTACATTATGATCAACGATTATTATAGGGTTTTCATTTTTTATATATTTTAGTTCGTACAATATCTCTCCTGTTAGCGTTTTTACTGTTATTGGAAATCTTAATAATTTTTCTAGTTCTGCAACATCCTTAATAGATGCACCAAAATCTTTAACCGTTTCTGCCCATGTATTTTTTTACATCTTAAATCTGTTAAGCCATTACCAGGTATCGCATTTGTAAAATGTTCTGTAACTCGTTCAGCTACATAGTTTCTTCTTAACAGTTTCATCGGTTTGAGATCCGCAACATTAGGTTTATCATTCAGCAGATAAATCCCATTGACAACTGCAGTCACCGTATAACCTTGTACATAGTAAGGCTTATAAATACCAATAAGTATTCCAGGTTTGGATTTATTATTCAATAAAACGATGGTATTTCCCAACTGTACATTTACTGGGGTGCGCTTATCACGAATTATCCAAATGTCACCATATTATCTCGACAATAAACTTTATTAAAATGAAATTTTTTTGATTATCAAGGTGATTAATAATTACCTTTCCTCGCTTGTCATTCATCATATTAACGATATGTCATATCCTGAAAGTTGACCAAACATGAGCATCGCCATCATCACGGAATTCCTTTTTGGCTTCACGGATACGTTTAGCTATATCCGCATTTGTTAAAGCTAGATCTTGCATCAAAGCACTAAATTTATACTCTGGTAGTCTGTCCAGATCAATTCTAGCAGTAGAGGGTTTAATTGAGGATAATCCCTCTATTATTATAATTAATACAAATATTTAAATTGAATTTGTGTGCGTGTGTGTGTGTGTGAATATATATATATATATATATATATATATATATATATATATATATATATATATATATATATATATATATATAATGATTGAAACCAGGAACAAGTGCATTTGGCTTAAACTTGGTCATATCTCTCATTGTGATAAACCGTGTGTAAAAGGAATACCTCGGAAATCACATACAGAGCATCAAAAATGGAAGTACAGGACCAAAACCATGTGTTCAGTGTGGTATTGGAGTCAGAAAAAAATAAAGTTACGTTTAAAATGTGGTGGGAAAATATAGAGAACTGAAACGATACTATAAAAAAATACTTTGTCAGATTACCTGGAAAGATTTCAGAAGATTTCAGTATAATAATTTAGACAAATAATATTATTGTATAAATGGAGCAAAAAGAATTTGTAGTATGTCCGTTATATACAGATTACGAAGCATCGCCAAATGGAATAATTAGAAACTGTCGGTCAAAAAAAAAAAACAGTCGGTAGTCTTAATAAATTTGGTTATTCTAGATTCAATATTAATGGAAATAAAAATTATCTATCATATAGAACCATATAATTATGTCATTTTGGACCGATTGAAAACGGATTTATATTTGACAACATCTGAGGCGAACCGCAGAACAATGAATTATCTAACTTGAAAATTACCACAGAGTTAGAATTCTAAGCATGGAAATACAGGAGCGTGTAAAACATACATAAAAAGACCGATTAAATCTACAGGTAAGGAAACAGGCCGAGAAATAATTTTCTCTTAAAAAAAACTCCGCAGCCAGATATTTTAGCATACATCCACAATAGGTACAGTTTGTAGCGAAAAAAAAAGATACAAATCCGCATATTCAAGAACATATAACACGCAGATAATATTCGAACATGTTAAGTAGCTCTTTAATAGTTGTTTTATGCAAGCGTAAATTACATCTCGGATGTTTCATTGCCAAATTTTCTGCTTATCACTTTCACTTTCACTCTCGACAGAATCAGATAATATAATCTTTCTCATTCGCCGAATCCTAGACTCGAACTCACGCATACAGAGGAGAGATTGCAATGATCCATAACGGACAGCGCTTTAGACCACTCGGCCACTCGAGGCCACTTATGAAGTTTATGATATATGGAATTCTTATGAGAAAATGGATAGGTTCCTGCTAGTGACCAATGGTCAGTGAACTATCAAATTGTAGTTCCAAAATCGTACAGACAGGAAATACTTATTCTGGCCCATGAAACTCCTTTGGCTGATAATTTAGAGACTAATAAGCCTTATCACAACATCTTGAATCACTTCTATTGACCAAATATTAGCAGTGATGTTTGTAAATACTACAGATCTTGTCATACTTGTCCAGTGATAGGAAAACCCAATCAGAAGATACCAAAGGTTCATCTGCAACCTATTCCTGCATTTAACGAATCATTTAGCAGAATAATGGAAGACTGTTCCGGTACCTTACCTAAGACCAAGTCAGGCAGCCAATACTTGTTGACTATAATGTGTGCGTCAACAAAATTCCCAGAGGCAAATCCTTTGAGGAATATTAGAACTAAAACAATAGTAAAAGCTTTGATAAAGTTTTTAGACTCAATTTGGTCTTCCCAAATCTATCCAATCGGATCAAGGGTAAACTCTTCTGTCTGAAATTTTCCAGCAAGTTATATACGAATTAGGCATCGAACTCTTCAAATCTTCTGCCTATCACCCTGAGAGGCAAAAGGTTTTATTAGGATTTCATCAAACTTTGAAAAATATTATTCGTTTATATTGTTTCAAGACACGTAAAGATTGGGTTGAAGGCATTCACTGTTATGGAATCAGTTCAATAATCTTTAGGATTCCGTTCCTTGTAACTAGCTTTTGGAAACACTGTGCGCGGATAATTGAAGTTGCTTAAAGAACTTTCTAATGAAGATGCTGAAATAAATCTTGATTATGTTTCCAATTTTAAATATAAGTTCTCAAAGGCTTGTGAAGTTGCAAGAACTAATGTGCAAAAACGAAGTTAATGTATGATAAAAACTCAAAGAAATGGAGTTTTTATCCTGGTGATAAGAGTTCTGGTTTTCTTGCCCATTCCACAAAATCCTCATCAGGCCATTTATTATGGTCTCTACACAGTTGAAAAGAAAGCAAATGATTTGAATTACATCATAAATACTCCTGTTCCGTAACCAGATAAAACTTTCCGCATGTGCACTGATTATAGAAAGATGAACAGTGTGACTAAAACAGGTTCATTTATATTACCAAAAATCGATGACTGCATTTACAAAATTGGAAATGCAAAGTATGTCACCAAATCTGACTATTTGAAAGGCTTTTGGGCAAATTCCACTGACAAAAAAGGCAAAGGAATTTTCGGCATTTATGACTCCAGATGGACTTTTTTAATATAAGGTGATACTGTTTGGGATGAAAGGTTTGCCAAGTACTTTTTAACGTTTAATGAACATGATTACCTCTGGTCTAAATAATTGTGATGCTTATATTGGTGATGTCATCATCAACGACACCTGGTAAGAACATTTAGCAAGAATTCGAAAATTCTTTGACAGACTCACTGATGCAAGTTTGACAATTAATTTATCCAAATCTGTGTTTTGCCTTGTTTGTGTAACATTTATAGGTGAGACATCTACCAATTAAACATATATATGCTAAAATCAAGACTATCTCTGAATTCCATGTGCCTGTCAGCAAAAAGCAACTGATGCGACTCTTTGGTATGGCTAGATACAATCGGAAATTGTGTTACAGTTTGTTTTTTTTATAATTGCTGAACCATTGGCAAATTATTTGAGCTAGAAAACAAAGTTTCGTTGGACTGAAAAATGCCAGGATGCTTTTGATAAGTTAAAGGCTATACTTAAGAATGCATCAGTTCTTACAGCTCCAAATTTCAGTCAATCATTTTAACTGTCTGTTGATGCAAGCGATGTTGGGGTTGGAGCAGTATTGATTCAAGAAGATAGAAATGGTGTTGATCATCCAGTGTGCATTTTTTCTAAACAATTAATTAAACACTAAAGAAATTATTTTACAATCGAAAAGGAATGTATAGCTTTGATATTGGCATTACAACATTTTGAAGTTTATATTAGTTCAGTTCCTTCTCCAATTATTGTGTTTAGTGATCACATCCCTCATGCTTTCATCGGCATGATGCAAAATAAAACTCATAGATTATTAAGGTATAGTTTGTTGTTACAGGAATTTAATATTGACATCAGGCACATCAAGGGAAAAGACATTTTAATAGCAGATGCACTTTCACGTGTGTAGAAAAATATAATTTCATGTATAATGTGTATGATTCATTAGATTTCTTCTTGTGGTTTTTTTAAATAATAAATCTTATGTAAAATTGACCCATGGAAAAAGAAAGCTTCATTATATAAATCTTTCTTTTTCTTTTATGAGGGAAAGTGTTATGTATATTTAATTTAATGTTTTTTTTATTAGTTCAAATCTTTTAAATTCCATCTCATGTTATTGTAATGTAATTTTGTTTACTGGATTTGACATTGTCCAGAAATTCAGTTCCGTTCTGTTGACCTGACTGTTATTTTGTTTTTATTTTATTGATAAACAACCAATAATAAAAACATTGTATCCAGTTAAGTTAGTACAAGGTCATACCTAGATTACTTGACAAGTAGCCATATATCAATTGATAACAAACTTCTATTTTTTACTGAAGAATGAACTTCTAACCCTCATCCGTGAATCTGTTTTGCGTTATAATTAGCGTATAACTGTTGTTTTTATGTATAGAAGTTTGTTAGTTTGGCTCCAAACAGTTGATACGTTAAGTTGTTATTATGTCGTGACCAGTTTTGGTTGAAATTTTATTTTCTTCAAATTGTTGAATTCAAGTGATTTTTTTCCCTTGGAAATACATAAGTGCTCTGAGAAAATTCTTGGATAAGACATATATTGGAAGTTATACTGAATTCAAAACTGGAATAATATTTTCTGTGATTCAACAAAGGACTGTTGACACAGCATCACTTCGCTATCCACATCAGACGTCATCGCCTTCCATTTTTGGTTTCATCAGGACTCCAACTCAGTTTCATTCAGGACTTTTTATTACTAGGACTTCAAGTTTTAATTCTTGGATTATTTTTTGGATTTAATTCGTAAAATCGTATTTTTCAAAAAATTTCCACTTTGCATTCTAGGAAAATAAATTATTTGTTAAATTTTACAAAGCTTCACTTTTTCTGTTACTTATTTTAAGAACACAGACACGTGATTTCATAATTAAGATTTAGGCAATATTATATTCTGCTAAAATCCTAAATAGAACATAATTCATATTAAAAATAAAAATTAAAAACGCGCAAACGGAGAAAAATTTTTTTTAAAAATATGACATATTAATCAGAATGATTTTTCCCAAATAATGAACTTCGCAAAATATATAGATTTTTCAAATGTTAAGACTTTAAAAAAGAAGATTAAAAACGGTTTTTGAAATATGAAACTTTACACAGTCATTTTAATAGAACAAGAAAAATACACAAAAATAAGCCATATCATAGAAAGAAATAAAAATAATATAATATCTAATTTAGTGTATTGGGCAGAAGAGTATATTATAACTGTGTTAATCTCATAAAATAAAATATTTGTTATTATTCCCTTTGGTTCCTTTTGGTCAAAGGGACGAAACTACGTAAAATAGTAAAATAGTCGATAATTTTGCCCTGACTTATGTCCCTTATTTTCCAATTTAAAGAATGGTTTTCGGTTCGTTTTCTCCTATATGCAACTTGAAGTTACTTGTATCGGTACTAGACGGAGTGCTTATGTTTTACAGACCTCAAGACACCACAGAGCAGCTTACTAAACTGGTAAATAATATCTTGCAGTTAGCTTAATACATGAGAGTAATGCTGATACTATTGTTTTATATTTTCCGGTTTATTATTCTTTATCAATTCTTTCATTAACGTTTTTTCAAATAGTTTTACATTCATAGCAAAGTGTTGTTAAGGACGCCGCCACCTGAAGTAGCCGCGTTGATTCATGTAGGCCTACTTGAAGTTTAAATGTGAATGAAAGAACATATGGCATACAACTTTACCACTTAACAGGAAATATGGCAGACAGCTTTACACATGACAAAAGATATATACAAATTGATGAATTGCAGATGATCGTATTCATTCCTGGAAGAATAAGACATAGTTGAGTTTTATCATGCCGGGAAAGGGGATTTTGTTGTGTCCTTACCCGGCTCCAGATGGCATTATTTTGTTTGGGTACTGTAGACCCCAACAAAATAAATATCAGAGTGTACGTCTTACATTGTAGGAATTCTGACATGTTTTAACCCTGAATACTCCCGTGCCATCAGTAAGGTGTGAAGTAAGCTGAAAAGAGCAACTAGTAATACTAGTAGTGACACCATGATAGTCTCCCTTGATCATTTAACAGCCATTATCACTTAACACCCTTTATCTTATGTGTAAGTCTGTTGGATATTTGTTCACAGAGTTTTATTTATTACCTGGTGTTTTCATACTACCTCAAGCCAATGTTCACCTTTTAAACTTTAGCCTCGATTGAGCACATGTTCTATCCTGCACACTTGCCCAATCCTCATCCAGTTATCCTAAATTCACACACAGTACTTTCTCATGGATAATTTACCTAACTGGCAGCTCTGCATCACTTCTCTTCCAAGACATGTCCAATGTCAAACAAAAATGACCAGATATTTGAGATTTTCTAGTGACAATGAAATGCTTGGTGGTCCTTTCAAACATCTCAGTAAAACACCTGGTGACTGGAGTTTGCAACTAAACATGAAGTGAAAATTATATGATCTTATAATTCTGTTTGAGTTGGCCATCCTAACTTTTTTAACTGGATATCAGTTTCTCAGATTCTCTCTAACATTCTATAATAGCATGTTATAATTGTCCATCAAAACAGAGATGATACAGTGTAGTTTGTTTTTTTCAGACCTTGAGCATATCTCCTGGAAAAAAAAGCTCCAGATAGTGGTCAAAATTAAAAAATTGTTCGAGTGAGCAACATCGGAATTTACTATAACCTGGCATAATACTGACTTACAGTAAAGAAAACTGCTTGATCTATTATACATCTACCTCACAATCCAATCCCATTCTACATCTACCTCACAATCCAATCCCATTCTACATCTACCTCACAATCCAATCCCATTCTACATCTACCTCACAATCCAATCCCATTATACATCTACCTCACAATCCAATCCCATTCTACATCTACCTAACATTCCATTCCCATTCTACATCTACCTCACAATCCAACCATCTGTTATATGTTGTCAACCAGGATTCTTTTATTTTGACAAAATCCAGAACAATTCACCATTGTAAAGGAAATTATTTTTATTTTTTTTTGGCATCTTCACAAATGATCATGCCATTGTTTACCTTCATCTCCCTTTTAGCACACCACTGTCTCACCTCCATTAAAATCCAACACCTTTCTGCTTATCCTTGATGCACACAGCATTGTTAACTAAGACATATTCTCATGGCTAACTTTCATTTTGTGGCCCCGAGTGGCCAAGTGGTCTAAAGCAATGTCCGTTACGGATCACTGCCATCTCACATCTGTCTTTGTGTGTTCTGTTCGAGTCTAGGATTCAGCGAATGTGGATATGTGAGAAAGCTTGCCAGTAGCTTCTCGTGGGTTGGTGGTTCTTTCCGGTGATTTCCCGGTTTCTTCCTCCACCATTAATACTGGCCGCCATGAATAGCCTATCATGTGCTGAAAAATGGCGTTAAGCCCAACAACAACAACTAACTTTCATTTCATTTCTGGCATAAATTTACATTTGCAAGCAAGTGAAACATGTTTGCTCTGTACTAAACTCAAGAATTTATCTTTTACAGAGAATAAAATTTTTATCTAAGACTCATTTCATCCTCAGTTGGACACATTTTGAGTAAATACAACTGACAGCAGTATTGAAAAAATATACAAACTTAATAAAAGGGTATTAAGATTTACTCTAAATTTACCATTTTGATGCACCATCCATGCAAAATTCTATTCTCATTATTGAAATGGCAAAATTTTCATACTTCTATATTTATGTTCAAAGTGAAGAGTGAATGTAGTCCTAAATATTTGCATGGCAAGTTTCATTATAAATTGGGATTGAGATTATAAATAATCACTGCAGAATGCCTCTGGTGTAATTTTTCTAACTGTTAGAAACAAATAAATCTAAGCCAATTTGTATAACCACTATCTTAAAAGGCTTTTGTCATTTTAAACATCAAAATATTTGAAATTCATGCTCTCTAATTTACTCTGGTAATGCATATAACATACAGTCCATGGTTTTCAGGGAAAAATAATATATTATACAATCAGAGATATCTTCATATATAAAGTGATTATTATTATTATTATTATTATTATTATTATTATTATTATTATTATTATTATTATTATTATTATTATTTTTATTATTATTTTTATTATTATTATTATTATTATTATTATTATTATTATTATTATTATTATAAATGCTTCTCGATAATGTCCAAAATTAAAAAAAATTAATGAAAGCCAGTACATATTCCTTTTCAAAAGCAGGAAGGTAAGGTAATGAACTTGTGAAATTAAGACTTGTTACAATTTGTTTAAAAATATTTTTTGTAAGTAATTCAATAACCCTCTGTTAATCAAGAGATATTAAATACAAAGATAATTAGTAAAAAGTGGAAATTACTACTTATCACAGACAAAAGTAGATCATAGTGACCTACTTTTTATCCTCCATTGACTGATGGGTATTTGGAATATATCTTGGCAGAGACTTAGTATTCAGAAGAACTCTTATTTTACTTTTTTCTGTCAAGATATATGTGGACAAATGTTTTATGTTAAGATTTTCAAAAATATTTCAATTAGGTTTATCTCTAGGAGCACATGGAGCATCGCAAAACTTAAACTCACTGTGTACATCATGTCATAATGAGGAGAAGATGACCAAGAAGGAGGTTGGTTGATGGACTGCAATAAAATTTTCCTATTTCATTTATAGAAAAGCATGAGGATACAAATTATTAGTCAGTTTGTGATAAATAGTTCAATTAAGGTTTGGAACATTTCTGGATTTAGCCTTCATGGAGTCCTTTATTTTTAAAACCCTCTGAAATCCTCACTTCAAAAGAAATCCTCAATTGACCTTGGTAACTGCCTTATCTTTGATATGTGTGATTAGGGTTCCTATATTTTAACTTAAAGAAAAAAGGACACTGGAGAGCAGGTGTATATGTATAATTTGTCTATATAGATTTAAAGACTGGAAAGGAGAACATGTCTGGAAATGAGAGCAACCCTATGTATGCTTCTCCTTTCCCAGCCATCGAAGGCGGTGTTTATATTGAAGAGGGAGTGACTGATATGTTCTTGAAAAATTGACTTATTTGATGATCATGATGATTTTCAGTCTTCTAACTCTCCATTCCTCTGAGCTTGTCCGAATTTTTGCTACATTTTTATTCTCAGGAAAATGTCAACCCATGATGATGATGAGAATATTAACTTTAAAAAGCTTGAGAAGGAGCTGTATTCAGCAGTGGAAGCAGATGCTAAATACTGGCAGGAAAATGATGCCAAATTCCGAGCTGTCCACCAGAAAGTTGCAACTTACGAGGAATTCAGGTGAATATTTTTATTGCTATGGATGATGACATTGCAGAGCTTGAAGTCTACAGCACATCCTAAAGTTTCCTTTTTTATATCAACATCTACCCCACCCCACCCCACCCCACCCCACCCCAATTGTGTGTGTGTGTATATATATGTATATATATGTATATATATGTATGTATGTATATATATATATATATATATATATATATATATATATATATATATATATATATATATATATATATATATATCCACACACACATGGGTGTACACAGTTCTTAGGGGGACATAACATTTTGAAAACTTATGAGCATCTATCGACCACTCTTGGATACACATCATAGTTTGAAGTTTCTTACAAGGACGTGTGATGTTACATATGCATGCATGTACATCTTGACAACAGGATCAACATTTCCTTTGAACATCATCGGAATAATGAATTTGCTCTTATTCACATGTTTCTCAAAGCTTAAACCTTTTTCATTTTGAAATATATCTCCAACTAGTTTTACATGGTGACCATACAAATTTTTCTACAAAAGATCCTTTTATTTGCTATTATGGAATAAAATCAGCATTTAAGGGATTCACCAAAAGGAACACAAAAGATCAGTGTGTCTGTCATTTTCATTGTACTTTTCTGTGACTTAATCCTCAGCTTGCAATATTTTGGAATACAGAGATATTCAGAAAACAAACTTTATGTTGCAAATGGAGCAATTCAAAAGAAATCACTCGTTTGACACTTTAAATTTAGAACATAAAAAATCAATACCTAGCTTCATCTATTGGTAATTGTGTAACAAAATCTCCATGTAATAAGGAAGAATTTTGAGTGTGTGTGTATGTGTGTGTGTGTGTGTGTGTGTGATTTGGATTTTTAATGTATTTTTAATGTAGCTTTTAACAATTTTGCAGTCATATCACTATGTTGTCTGCATTGTGGTAGTTTATAGAGATGTCTAGCTGCAGACATTTTGTATCATGTCTCACCCTGTCACATTATCCTGACACCAGGCTGACAAGTCCTAACACTAACCCTTTAATACTGAACACCAAGTGAGGCAGCTGCTTGTACCATTTTTATAAGTCTTTGGTGTGACTCAGCTGAGGTTCGAACCTGCAACCTCCCACATCTGAGGCAGATGCTCTATCCACTTATGTAATCAGAGTGGTCCAAGAAGAATTGTGGACATTATATATTTCTGCCTATTTTTGCATGCATGCAATATTGCATATCTTTATGCATGTTTTTGTAATCTTACACAGCTCCTACATGGTTCAAGACAAAACCTTGGGCTGTGATTGGGCATGGCCTTAGAAATGCATAATAGTTTTAAAACTTTGATGTAACTGCTGGGGTGAAGTGATTTTGAATAAATTCAATTTAATTCTCAAATTATGAACCAACATGTCTGAGAATTTATGTATTCACCAAATGCCTTAACGTGTCAGATCGGAGTTCAGGCGGAAGGGGGATCAGTTCTTGTTACTGGGTGACAATTTAAGATCCTGAAACCATACATGAATTTAATAGGAATTAAAAGAACTGACTTTTAACTTTGGTCTATTCTTACCCCATGGGACTCCAGGGTCTGAACATACAAATGGTTAAAATACCTATCCTTTATATGCATGTATGCTTACTGGGCAAAATGACAAATTTATTCATTCATCTTACAGTGTCACAGGGCTCCATTCCTAACTTCCAAAGACTTTATTCCTGGGTCTTTAACTGGAGATTATTCAGATTCCCACCCTCTGTGTGTGTTTGTGCTTGCAAGTGTGCCTGCGTATGTATGTACTTTATTCTTAACCAATATAGAACCTTTATTTGATCAAACTGAACTATAGTTATATGTGGTTAAGCCCAAGAGCCATACTTAAAGATGTGTGATCCAGATCTCAACCAAGCAATGCGACTTGCTTAATGGGATCATAGACATCCCCACGTAAAAGCCTTTTAATTGAGCAAATGAGCCACCATCATAGAGAAACATTATCTGCCCTAACATTAAGGTACAGTCCCTTCCAAGGCTGCTTTTACAACTGTGGAGACAAAAGTGTGTAAGTTCTGGATTATCTTTTGCAAATGATCGGGTTACATAACTGTTTTGAATGTTTGGATTCTTTTCCCAATTTTGTGTTTAATCTTGAAATTTCAAATTTGGAAGCATATATGACCCAGCCTCTGAAGTGTGAGCCACCATCCCAGGACACACCTGAAGAGAGAGAGATGGCAATAAACACACATAATGAACATAGGGATGCTTTTATTTATTACATACACCACAACATTTTCATTTCTACTTAAATTCACTCCAACTCTACTAAGGGTTTGATTGATATTTATAATTTTGAATTTCACTTAGATTGTTACAGTTAATCATAGTGATCAAGACCAGCAGTTTTCTATAATCATGTTTATTCACTTTCTATAGCCAAACCTGATCAGAGAGTCACCTTTATATATCAGACACTTGTTCCTTGTGGCCATTCTAACTTTGCTATGGTAACAGCCATGTATACAATGATCATCTGCTTTCCATGGTCAGTAGCCAGATATTACTTTAAGAATACTGCTTTCTCAGTTTTCATTGGTTACTGGAGCATACTGACAGTGATCCCTTACAAACTACATCTTTGCTTCAAGGCATTGCTTACAGAAAGGTATATCATGTCAATCAATTGCTTGGCCTTCCATTAACGTTGGAGGATGAGTTGCCTAAGTGGACACTGGGTTTGAGGCACCCTCTGCAATGGGGATACAGGATTTTATTAAAAGTAGCCAGGTGTAAAGTAAAAGTAGCAGGTCTATCACTTGGCTTTTGGAAAAGCGTAGAATGTGTGGTCATTTTTTTCTTCTCAGTTGTATTTGCCATTAACCAGTCACATTGTCAGTGTAATTCAAAGCTATCAGTAGGTCATATTCGAACAGTAAGGCAGTTTTGATCCTGGAATGGGGCATCAAAGAAACTTGTTTGCAGGATTGTGAGAAAGCTTTATTATTGAAAAAAAAAATTAGTATTTTTTTGTGCTAGTGTGACCTAAGCAAGTGTCTTTTTCATCACAGACATCTCACATAAGCGGACTGTCTTTTGATCGAGATGAGTTAAGCAAATGGTTATTCTATCTGTTTTATGAAGTGTGGACAGATACAATATAATTATTTAAGGTGACCAAACAAAGATTTCATCCCCTTTTTTACAGTCATATATTAGATGTCAATTATTAATCACATAACTGTTTTGTCATGTTGCACAAAACAAATTAAAATCAGTAAAAAAATATTAAGGGTCATTGTTGATTTAATTTGTAGCTTGGATTAAGGTGAGCTGGATACATTAATCTTGTGTGCAACATAAATGTGGGAGATAACAACATGTATGTGTAGTTTATAATTTTGCTGAATAGAGCACTAAACAAAAACTATTTCCAATAATAATAATAACGATAATAATGATAATGATAACTGGTGAATGGTATTTGTTCCAAAACCAAGCTTGAAAGGTGAACCTACACAGGGGCCATATTGTCCTTTTCCCTAGGGTAGTTGCTATTGACAGGTTTTTAACTGTCTTTTTTGACAAGATGAAAAGTGAGATTCTTATGGTTTATCATATTTGTACTGCCAGACATTTGCAATAAATTTAATTTTTTCATTTTTAGTGCTGAACAGGTTATGTATGTTGTAGCACGGTTTACTGCATTTCGGCTTCAGTTCTTGTTGTAAAGAAGTAATAGATTTTTTGTTGCTGTTTGGGGCAAACTTGGTATATTTGTTAGATATCTGTTTGGGGCAAACTTGGGACATTTGTTAGATATCTGTTTAGGGCAAACTTGGTACATTTGTTAGATATCTGTTTAACCTTTCACATGTTTATGCTAGAGTGTGATGGCTTTTATTTCAAGGTAAATTTTCACGTTTATAGTATAGATTGTGAGACCTTTTATCTTGAGGTATCTTTCACGTATTTATATGATAGATAGTGATGTTTTTGACTTCAAGGTAACTGTTCACATGTTTATAGTATCGATTGTGAGATCTTTTTTCTCAAGTATAGATTTTTATATCTTTTATCTCAAGTTAACTTTTTTTTTCAGAGACATTGTATTGGCATCTCATTTGAAACCACTTGAAAAAGGAGACAGAATTAGTGAAATGGGGAAATTTACCCAGCCATGGAACCCACATGCATCAAAGAAAGACACTTTGGAAAAGAATGAAATGCCAGGTGAAATCGATCAGGTGAGTAAAAGCATAAAATTGTAAAGTCTGGCTCAGTTCCAAATGGGATAAATGTGTAAAATGGTCCTTCATCCATACTTGGCTATATTTTTCCATTTGACAGGCAGAAACTAGATATGTTTCTGTCAGTGTAATGCATAATTTGAAATATCAGTAATATGTACAGCTGAATTTTTTTTCTTTACATTTATGAATGTTTGTGTGAATTATAAACACATCCATGTTAGTAGTTTTGGACCATGAAAGGTTTTTGATTAATCAGCCACACCTGGATTGAACAAGATCATATTGGGTGCAACCATTTCATTTATAGGGGATAATCGGATAATATATGATATGAATAGAAAATTTAAAAATAATTAAAAAATTGTTAGTAGAGTATGTCAGCAGAGAAGACATAATAATAAATTATAGCTTTTAAAATGATGATATTATCAGAAAAATATTTATGTATTTGTGAATGAGATGGTTGGGTATGGAAGAGATACCTTGTTTCAAATTGTGTTCAATTCATCATGTCAGTAGGTTTATATGATCACTTATTAGGCTACATGCTAAACAGAATGTTTCATGGCAAAGAAATCCATACCAAAACAAACTTCATTTTATGTTTAGGAATAATATATTGTTGAATTGATGTACAGCAAGGAGTTTTACTGTAATGATTTGCTGTAATCATTGAAAATTAACACTTGCAAAACTATACAAGAGATTATGATTTTACACAATTAACTGGCATTAAATATGTGCCTTATTTGGGTTAGTTTTTATGTGCACTGTCAATGTTAGGGTTGGGCGTCATTGAAATCTGAGACCCCATGGTTAACACTACACTTGCCTGCACAAATGTGGCCACAATGCCCTTAATCTTGCATTTTCTGGGTGATGTTCTGTAAATTTTATTGACCTAAGACTTCATTTTATTACTGTTCAGTTCATTAGTTTACCTAGTTAAAGGCCAAGTGAACTTTCTGTATGGCCTGGCATCCATCATGAGGCATCCATTGTCCATCATCCTTCCACCCTTCACCACCTGTGTATGAACACTTTAGAAATTTCATTTCTTATTAGATTTCAGCCAGATTTGGTATGTAGGTCTTTGTCATTGAGATACTGTATGAGTTTGGCTGAGTGACATTCATGCATTTCATTGAGCTGATCTAGTACCTGATTGGCAGAACGCTAATATTTCCATTCAGAATTTGATCAAATATGGTTATTAGCTAAATAAGTATATCATAAAAACCTCAAATGGATCAACATTCTTGCATATTAATGAGATGATCTTTCATCTGATTGGCTGTGAGTAGTCAAGAGGTCACATTTCTAATAAGATTTTCGTACATAACATCAAGTCCTCATATTGCAAGTGACATTCACAGATGTTAATGATGTGATCTTGCATCTAAATTTCAACACTCTAGAGGACACATGTCTGAACAGAATTGATGAATAATATTATATAATCAAGATCTTGGATGAGTTTGTGATTATGAGCAGTATCCAGTCATATTAATAAATAACACCCATAGCGTATCCATGGCAGCAGCATCAAACAATGGGGTCATCTCAAAAGTGACTCCTAATAGCATTGCATAGTCAAAAGATGCATACATGTATCTGGAAATTGTTGGTTTTTCTAACACTTTATACAAGAGTTTAATTTGACATAACAATCTTTGCAATCACTCCCCCTAAGCAATACTAAGTATTCAGAGACCATGTGCATTCATGATGGCTGGGTTTTTTCAATGCATCACTGTACATTACTGCAGTGTGACATTAGACATTAAATTGCAGTGCAGAAATTGATAGTTGTCAAATACTTTTTTGCCAGAGGCCACATGAACACTATTAAAAGACTTATATATATGTTTCAAATTGTTGGTCACCAAACTAGTACTACCCTCAGTTTTTCAACAACTACTGTAGACACAGTTATATTTAACTTTCTATTTACCCGTGGCATCAGCCATTTTGAATAAGACCTGGATACAAACATTGTTATTTACTAATTTGCTTCATAATAAATCATTTACACAGAAGTCAGGTTTTGTAATGTTTACACTACTAACACAAAAATATCTCATTTACATGTGTAAACATGACAGCCTTAATGAAGAGTGGATATCAGTTGTATGTTGGTTGTACTAGTCATGATTGCTTCTTGATGTACATTAGTTATGTTATTTTACCATGGTTTCTGATTCTGAGTTTGCATTTATATTTTATGTTTGATGTATATGGTAATTTCTTGTTCAAAGGTACTTTGAATTTAGGGTCTGGTAATCATGATAAACATGTTTTTGATTCTATATTTGTTATCATTCTTGTGTAGCTTTTTGAATGTAAACAGATTAAAAATGTATTTCACACGTGTGTAATGATGGAAATATATTGTTATTTTGTTGTTTGTTTTAAGGCAGATTGAAATAGTATCTTATTGAAAACATGGCTAGCCTTCTTGTCTTCAAAGTGCAAGACAGGTTGAAAACTATGTCTTGTGCAGACATGATTTTAAAGATATTTTGATTTGTGATTAACATACAAAACTGATTGACATTGTAACATGCACAGATGTAATCAAAAATATTATTAGTGAGCATATAGTACAATTTCTTGATTCACAGCATCATATTCTTGTTTTGATTCCAACCAATATGCATCTGGTGGTTTATGATCAACGCTTTGTCACCCATTTTGACGATTCAGTTATCTAGGTTTTTCATGGTTATTTGTGGACATAATATATAGTGCTGGTTGGAGCTTTAGGGATGCCCCCTCCTATTGTCTGAAATTAAGGCTTTATGCCTGTTAACGTCTGTTATCCTCATCTTATATTGGTATATTGAGCATTTGCAGTTAAAAATTACAACAAAAATATTTGGATTAGAGGTTTTTATATTTTTCCTTTTTTCAAATTATTTCTAAATTAGGGTTTCTAGGCTATGTTGATAAAATCTTGTTGGACAAGTTTCTTTATCTTTCTTCAATCTGATACTGCCAAGTTTTAAATCAATCATCAGTGACTTTGTTCCATGATGGTCTGTCAAGGTCTTTTAACATCATCATATTGCTCTCTTCTAGGTGTAGGTAGGCATTTATATTGGCATCTGTTGTCTTTGTTTTTTCATAATATTTGTCATAATATTTAAAATTACATTCTACCGAGTGGAAAGAAAATGTTTGTATATCCTGTCTCATTCTGCCTAGTGGAAACAAAATGTCTGCATGTTCTGTGTTTTTGTTTGGGGATGGGTTTGTGTATGTCAGAATCTGTCAAGTCTCTTTCTGCTTAGTGGAAAAAAGTCAGAGGTCTCGATAGGATTTTAAAACTAGGAGTCCAGGACTCCAAATTTGGTAAAAATAGGAGTTCCAGCAAAAGTTGCTGTCCAAACTAATCCAGTAAACATGTACATTCTTGCAGATAGCTAGTCATATCCGAACTATCAATTATAACAACATCAGCACATTTCTGAATTTCATTGAAATCTTCATCATTTTTCTGTCATACTACAAAACGCTAGTCTAAATTTGCAAACAGCATTTTGTCCAAGTCTCTTGATTTCGAGTTTGCAGGCAATATTTATATGGCAACAGCTGGAAATGAAATCCATAACAGTGATTGCGCTGGGCTTTGCCAATGTTGCAAATTGTAATTATGTTTTACATATTGGCAACAAAATATATATTCTGGCCATATTTCTGGCTACAACAATTTTGGCTACTAAAAACGGTATATTTAGTCTTGAGTTTGGAGTGGAGAAATTCAGAGGCACCATGACAGGAAGCCACAAACTAGGATATAAAAATGCAATGGAATCAATTGTTACATAAACAAATCCTTATTTCATATAGACAAACCACCCAAACAGTTAATTCTTATGTCATAATCCACTTATGCTGATATTTGGCCTTGATACTGTATGCTGTAATATAATCAAAATAGCCATGCAACTGACTAGCTACAATCGACCACCTCTGAGGGTGGAAATGTGAAATGACTAGTCAACCACATGACAGCAATTTAAAAAAAAAAACAGAAAAAATAGTTTTGCTGCAACTTCAATGAAAACTGATTACCTCTGAAGCAGAGATATATAATAAGGAATTTTTTTAAAAAGTGTGTCAATGTTCTACAATTCCTTTGTTGTTGTAATAACAAATGGGTATTTATTTTGACCTTCAAAAGGAGCCTTTAGTGGTGCCTTCAATAACACTTGCACCTTCATCAAAGCAAGCCAGCAACCTTTGATCAAAGAAGTCAGCAACAAACTAAAATAAAAGCATTGCTTCAGTTTTCATAGTGATTAGAACATATTTATTTTGCCTCAAAAGTTTCCTTCTTCCAATTAACTGAGTTTAATGCCATTCTGTAACATAAAATATAATGCTGAATTTAACAAACTTTGTGATATTTGTTTTGCATGGAAGTGTTTATTGTATTATAAATGTGCTTAGAAGTCAAGCTTCAATGGATTATCAAGATTATCATGCAGCAGTAACTGTGCAGAATGTTTTAATATTGGTTTACTCATTAAAAACTCTTTACACAATATTTATTTGGTAAATACAATGCAAAGAGAACATGATTTACATGAGAAAGCAATAAATCCATATGTCAATTTATATACATTATTGTTCAATATTGTTGAATGTTGGCCTTATTGGTCTTGTTTATGAAAGGATTAAAATGTTTTTTAAAAGATATACAAAAATAAATTGATGGTTTTTTATTGTAAACATTAAAAAGTTATTTTGATTAAATAAAAACGAAATGCAAGAAAAACTGATATCTTAATTAGTTATGATTTTGGCTTGAAATTAAGGAAGAATAGTTTGGTTTAAATTTAGGATCAACCTTTTCCATTTTTTTTTACTGTGTTTGAGAAAATAATGGCAAGTATGAATAATTCAGGTATGTGTATTCCATTGTTTCTCTTACAATATTTTACATGGTCCAAATCAACCTGGCATTTAGTCTGTATTGGCCTGTAATTTGCTTTAAATTTTCTGTGATCTGAATCAGCTGTGTTAAAAAAAAACAGCATTCTACTCAGTACTGTCTTTAAAAAGCAATTTTTTATTGATAATATTGTCCTTTGTAAGTGTTCTTTTTCTTTATGTTTGTATTTTATGCAGTTTGATTGAAGGCCAAAAATTTTAAAATAAAATGCTACATTGGACAGGAATAGTTTTTACTTAAGTTATATTTTCTGTTTTAGAGTTCTTCCCTCCCCAATACCAGTCAAGAATTCTTCAGAGATTGGCGTCGTTATCAGAAGTCAACAAAATCCCAGTATGCATTCCTATTAAAAAATGGTGGAGTACATCTAAATAAAATATTTAAATCTGAGATTGGATTTGGTCTTCTTGGAGATATGATGGTTGCCATGGACACAGAATTCATGGAAGATGATGCAGAACAAATATTGGGCATCTTGGACAACTTAAGTCAAACCAATCGTTTCTCACTTTCTGTTCAGTTTCTCAGTGGAAAAGAGAAGACAGCATGTATACATTTGTTTGAAAAACTGATGAAATGGATGACAGATTTAGTAGATGATAGACATGCAAAATATGAAGAGGTTCTTAACAGACTTTATAAAGATTTTGAAGTAAAGAAATGATGTAGGTAGAAGGTTATATTGATAAAAATAGGTTTCATTCATATCTTATGGATGTGTGATTTTGAAAAGTCACACAGAAATAAATTACAATATTTTATTATTGTATGTATGGGAGATTAAGAATCACTGTATGCATTGGAGATTAAGTATCACTATATGCATGAGAGATAATGATTGTAACGCTTAGCACACCATCAGCAGAATTTCAGAATTATTTTTAAAAAATGTAGATATTTTTGGTATTATTAACTTTAAAAATTTCAAGATTGACACTGTTTGAGTGATTTAAGATATTTTCATTAGAATAGCTTATGAATTTTAGATTGGCAAAATGCCCAATTATGCCACATATACTTGTTTATCTGTTGAATCCAACAACATAGATCATGATCTACTTTTTTACAGGTATATCAGAGTCTGTGTTATTTGTTCAACTGATTTCTTCAAAGAAACCTCACCTCACAGCAGACCTGGGTCTGTGAATTTTGTGTAGCTTGACTTGATTGATAAGTGATAATATATAGTAGTTCTTCCTCCACCATTAATACTGGCCGACATGAATAGCCTATTATGTGCTGAAAATGGTGTTAAGCCCAACAACAACAACAGTTATGTAAAAGCTGATCTGCATTACAGATATGCATTTCCCTGATGCACTCAGAAATGGAATTTCAGCTTGTCATTTATAAATGTAATTGATATTTAATTCACTATACAAAGGCAAGGGAGCTTATACAGTGTGACCCTCGATATAACCTATAAGGGTAGTTGGGAGTCATAGAACCTGACCGTGTTATGAATCAAACTGTGTTATAAGCAACCATGTATGTTACCAACAAATTTGCAGGGTTATCAGGGGTGGGGTAATAAGATCGGGTGCAAAATTGTGTGCTCCATTGGCACAGTTACCATTTTAAATCAATGTCTAATAAATGAGAAAAACACCTGGAGTGACAACAGATTGCATATATAACATATTACTTTATTCAGAGAACCACACATTGGTGCATACACCTGTATAGTTTATATATACATGTATAATCTATAGCATAAATAGAGTATCAACACCATGTACTCACCTGTGAATCTCATCATATACATAGAATCCACAGTACAAATATTTCCATCGAAAATATCTGCACACATATTTAAAATATTTAGTAATTTTGTAACAGATCGGTATACGACTGATTACAATAGGGAAAAAATAAATAGCTAACAGTTTGTAACGAATGATGAAACAGTACGTCCGAAAGTTAAATAATGGTGTCTGTATAAATTTCACACTGCTAAATTTTCTCATCTATGATTTGTAATACTTTAACATTGTTTGAAAAAAACTCTGTAATTTTCAGCTGCTTTCTGACTACAGCAATAAACAAGGGGGTTATATTTGTAGGGAATGGACAACATTATTCACTGGTCAACTGATTGCATAAAACATGACCGCCAAGCCACGTGCAAATGTTTGTGGCTTGCGTTTGATGTTTTGTAAATCGTTAACCCATAATTTGAACAAGTTAAGCCCCAGCAATTGACTTTGATGATGAGCAATATACTTAAATTAATTGATTTATAAATTCATGTGAGAATCTTTTATCAGCAACCGCATTGTTTATTGCTTAGTTGTGAATGTAGCTTATAGAACATATGTTGGATATCGTTTGAGCAATGATTGTATAGGGAATGCATTGTAGATAAACACAAAGTAGATTTGATAGCTCCATTGCTCATGAACCAGTAATAAGAACATTAACACTTATGAGCTGTCATCTTTCAACAATAAACAAAGACAAAAGTTTTCAAAAGCCCAGACATGGGTTCAGACACTCCTATTTCAGATGTTTATTTTAGCACAAAACTGCAAGAAATTTGTTAAATTAAATTTTTTTAGGAGCTACGCCATGATCGTTTTATAACTTTCTACATATTATTTTGTGCACTTCTAAGAAGAAATGTTTTCTGTGTAAGAGAATAATACATGTGTGTGATATTTTGTGAGCAATGCCACAAATGTTATGTAATTTACTTTTTGTACTTAATTTTTAAACAAGAAAAATACCAGTAATAATGTAAATGAAATTTTGGGAGCCATGCCATGATCATTTTGTATTAGAATCCATACGTGTTTTCCTCCCCAAATTAATAATAAACTTTCAACATGTAATTTTTTTCACTTTTAAGAAAAACTGTTTTCCATATATGAGAATAATACATGTAGATGTATATGTATTGGGAGCCATGCCACAAACATCTTATATTCAAATTTATAAGCAATTTCTTTCCCAAAATGATTACAAAATGTTATGAAATTTACTTTTTGTACTTAATTTTTTTAACGAGAAAAATACCATTAATGAGGTAAATTAAATTTCGGGAGCCATGCTTTACCACAATCGTTTCATATTAGAATCCATATGAGATTTCCTCTCCAAAATGATAATAAACTTTCTACACGTTAGTTTTTGCACCTTTGAGAAGGAACGTTTACCATGTACGAGAATAATACATGTACATGTATATGATATTTCGGGAACTACAACACAAACATCTTATATTCAAATTTATAAGCAATCTCTTTTCCAATATGATAATAAAACTTTACACAATTTACTTTACATGCTTAAATTTTCTTTTTGTTTACGAAAAAAATATTGGTAGTAAGGTGAATGAAATTTCGGGAGACATACCTCGACTGCGTTATATCCGAATTTGCATTATAACAGAGCGGGGTCACACTGTTTTATGTTTACCTGCTCCTTATTCATTGCTTCATCCATAAGTGAAGACAGGGATATGATTCAGAGGAAGTTTGCATTTAAGCAGTTTTGGAAAGGATATAAATATTTATGGTAGTTCCAAAACAAACTCATCCGAGAAAACTGAAGAATAAAAAAAATGGCTGACAATAATAAAGTATAACCCAGATATGTGTGTATGTGTGTTTCGAATTTTTAAAATAGCTTTAAAAATTTTCAGTCATATTTCTATGGTGTCTGCTCTGTGACATAGTGATGTTTAGTACTGGGGTATCATGCCGCAGACATAAAGCATAATGTCCCTCTTAGTCATATTATCCTGACACCAGGCTTACTAGTGCTAACACTAACCTCCTAGTACCATTTTAATAAGTTTTTTGTATAACTTGGCTAGGGTTCAAACCTGTGACCTCCTGCATCTAAGGTGGATGCTCTAACCACTAGGCCACCGGAGTGTTTGTGACCCAGATATAGTCCTTCATGATATTTTACTCCCAAACAGTAGATTCCTTTTAGATCATCACTAGGAGTGGTCATTTTTGTGTGCTCTAATAGTTAACAATGATGGATGTTTCATGCATTTGTGTCTACACCAAGACAGATTCTATTCTTCAGCTGAAAATTGGAGAGAGTTCTGAGGAATTCACCCTACCATTTTAAAAAAATGAGTGAATTTCTGAATATAGGAGACATTTAATAAAGGACAAACCGACAAGGACAAAACTTGATGTGCAATTTTCTTGCATTAGATTCATTTTTCAGGACTTTTTTTCTTCTTCTAAATTACTGTAAATCTCATAATTTCATATCATGTGATTGACCCTGATGTCTTTTTGTCACATATTGTGCCTTGTCAACATTTTCTGTTTCCTTTTTGTAATTGTCATTTGAGGAACGCCATTTTTAAATCGATTTCTGGTTTACAATGATTTCATTATGCAAGAACAATTATTAAAACTATGAAGATAATTCATTTTTATTTTCTGTGGGACAGTGTACAGAAGTTAATATACGCCTCAGGACTTTTTGAACAAGTATGTGTGGTTATAAGAAAAAGAATGAGGAAGGCAGAGGCTACTTTGTGACATTCATTGATGATCATAAAGTCTTTTTGGATAAAAAGTGTAATCATTGATAGAGAGATGCAAAAAATTCCAGATTTTGCAGAATTATTAGGAATTTTTAGTAAACATCAGCATGCTAAATTATATTGGTGAAATTGAGAAAAAACTAAATGTTTTGAACTTAAGCATTCATGTGGACACAGGTAGAGAGTAAAGCTCTTAAGCACCTGTATTATAGACTTGTATATAGAATATATTTCTCTTTGTAACATAGAGAATCTGTATAGAATAAACCAGTCAGTTAGACTTAAATAGGTAAGAAAATGACAGAAGGGATAAATCTTGAATTAGTCTACTTGTAGGACTTGAGTGTCATAGAACTCTCTTGATTGAGTGATGTCTTCAAAAAACTGATCTGAACATTGAGAATTTTGTGGTTCCTCTAGTTGCCAATAGGGAACTTTGCCGTGACCTCACAGGGAATGATCACATTGTTCACTAGTCTGATTGGCAGAAAGACCATAGTTTTACTCTGCATTCGATTGAAAATGCTACAAGTTATATATATGTATATATGTGTGTGTGTGTGTGTGTATATATATATATATATATATATATATATATATATATATATATATATATATATATATATATTACTATTAACAGTGAAATTTATTGCAGTAATCATTGATAAGGATAGGTTTTTATACCAAGACATGCAATTAAAGCTCCTCAGAGCCAATATGCCAACCCACATTAAATACAAGCTTCCATGATGGAATCACAATAAGTTGCATCTTTTTGTCATTGATAATGTGTAAAACAACATTAAAAAATTCTCCCTTCAGCTTTTTTTCATATAATCTTGTATCAACTATGGAAATGTGAAGTTTAATGATAAATCTGACAAAAAGATGCATCTCCTCAGTTTATGATGCTGATGAAAACAAGAAACGGAAATGGTCTTTAGCTATTACATACTAAGGAAACAAGGTTAGCCAAGTTTCTGCTTCATGAAAATTTATGCAAGTAGCATATCATTGATACAGAATTGACACTGTACAAATATTTTATTTATGCCACATGCTAATACACATATTTTTATATAGATAATATATGTATATATATATATATGTGTGTGTGTGTGTGTGTGTGTGTGTGTGTGTGTGTGTGTGTGTATTAGTTAATGTAATGGAACATCAATATATATGACTTAATTTATTCAACCTACATTAAAACATTCATACCATGTATACAATTAGCACTGTCTATTCAATGGCCTAAGCTGATATATAGATCATCTTCCTTCATTGCTCTGCCAATGCTTAGTTGTGATGTCATATAGGGAATCTCTGAAATTCTCTATGAAAAGGACACATCTTGAAACTCTTCCCATTAAAACCAAATTATATGAAACAAAGAGGAAATTCAGAAAAGATTATTTTGTACAGGATGATATCATGATGTACTACCATCAAACAAGTCAAATTTTCTGACCTTATATCAGCAAATTTATCCAGTAACATGTTTCTGAGGATCACCTAATTCGGATAATATGGACTCATTGGGTGATGCAATATTATGGTAAAGAAATTTTTAACTTTATTAGAACATGTTTTCCATTCCAAACCCAGGTTTGAAAAATGAACATTTAAGACTTTTAGATCATCACATATTATGAAAGAATCTTAGGTAATAGTTGTTTATAGACATCAGTTCAAGAAGACATATTCATGTAACTTTACGCATGCCCCATAACATTGATTACAAAGATAAAAATAACACTAATACCTGTATCTTTAAATCATAATTTTTGCAGTTTCTTTCATATTTCTATTGGAAGTAAGTTCCTCAGGCATTACTGTAATATTAATGCGATTCCTGAACCTGTCTTCACAGAACTACAAATTAAACAAAGAGGGAGGGAAATGGTTAAATCAGTTTCTTACAATGTACATGGATATCTTCCAGAGTTATTCCCCTTGTATTGCATTTAGAAAATTGAAGAATTGCCTCCCTGTGCACCTTACTCTAAAATTCAACATTGTTATATTGATATGGAAACAACTTTGTCATAGTACATTTATATCATTTATGCAATATCAAAAGCTCTCATTGTAATGTAGATTGGGGCACTTTTTACAAAGTGTTTCAGTAGCAGATTTATTTTGTATTTTTTCATGAACAGACTGTTACAGTGTACGAGAATATTTTCCTTAAATAATTGCTCAAAAATGTAATGTCCCTTAAACAATGTAATGTCCCTTTCCAATAATGAAATGAAAGTCTAATATAAATGTCATAGTTTTTCACAATTTAAGGCCAAACAGGAATTACTTTAAAAAAAAAAACTTGCCTGTACACATTTAAATGAGTTGAAAATTCAAAAAAATGTCATGTTGTTTTCCAATATAAAGCCAATAAGGCAGAGTGTGACTGGAACTACTTTAACTTGCCTTTACTCAGTTTAATGAGTTAAAAGTATGTAAATGTCATGCTTTTTTCTTGATATAAAGTTATAAGGAATTATTTAAACTTGTCCTTGCACAATTTATATAGTTCCAAGTTTAAGAACAAATGTGATAAAATTCTGTAAAATCAAAAAGGTTATATGAAGTCTTGAGACTGGAAAAAAGTGCATTGATTGAGCAGATTATGAGTTAAACATTCCCGACTATCATATCAGTAACACTCATTACTGCCACCTATCAAGTAATTAGTTACAGATCTTGTTATTTTTATATGTTGAATTCCTTCACATCATTAGTTTTCATGAGTATTGATGTATTTTGGTTTTCTGAAGAAAGAAAACATATGGGTACTTTGAATAAGTTAATGTGTTTTGAGTGTGAGATTTTTTTTAAGTCAGCATACCTTTTGTCTCTTCAAGTCAGCATACCTTTTATTCTTTAATTCATGTTTTAGGTCAGCAACAGAATCCAAGAAAATCAGTATAACATGTATAATGCTGAATTCAGAATGACTATTGCTTTAAATACATCTGCAGGTGAGGACTTTGATAAGGACAGTTCTGAATCAGACAACATACACAGCTTGAAGTTATGAAGTAACACCTTTAATTCTCCTATAACAAATATTTATTCATGCTAAACAGTAGAGTTTTATATACATGTTTGTCTCACATATACATTTCTACATTTCATTGCTTAAAATTGTTGAAGATAAACAGTATCCAAGAGTAGGTCATTTGCTAGGTAGAGTTTGATTGCATGGGAGACAACCCTTTTGATCCTAGCAATGCTTTGTGACAGTGGTTATTGATCTTGACTATCCTGTATGGGCAAATGTGTAATACCAAACAGTATGATCATAATAAGCATGCAATCATGTTCCTGGTAGCCGTGGTAGTTTAGCTGGTAGAGTGTCAGCTTCATACTCCAAGGTTCACAGTTTGATACCCACCAAGGTCAGCTGGAATTTGGCAACTAAGTTATGTTCTTAGAGAAAGGCACATAGATTCTATTTTTACCATTTTCTTGGCATGATATAGACAATAATGTGGTAAATATATCCTTAAAACCAAGAAAACAAAACCAGAAAATTGAATCAGTTGCATGTAATTACACTGATATAATGGTCTGATGTTTGGACAACTGGAAGACATGCCAGACAAATTCAGCCTGTTTGAAAATATACAAGTTAATTATATCATAACTCAAGGATCATTTTTTGGACAAATATAATGGAATACTTGGAAGATGACAACAGGATCAAAATGTTTTGGACCATTGAAGGGCCTTTTTTAAATCTCAGCATGAGAAGAAATAATAAAATCTTTGTATTCCCATGAATCCCCATTTACTCAGTCTTGTACCTTTAAATCTTCCTTTTGGGCCAACATTGGATTGGGGTTCTGGAATGAGACCTTGTACCAATTACTGACACGTTAGTCAGAATCATGGTAATGATACTGCACTTATATGTGTATTTTGATAATGGTAATGTACATTGAGTGCATCTTGCTAATGTTACTGTACATTATTGTGTATCTTTATAATGGTACTGTACATGTTTGTGTATCTTGATAATGATACAGTATGTGCATGTGTATCTTAATAATGGTACTGTACATGTATGTATAACTTAATAATGGTACTGTACATGTATGTGTATCTTAATAATGCTTTTGTACATGTGTATCTTGATAATGATACAGTACATGTATGCATACCTTGATAATGATACTGTACATATGTATCTTGATTAGGATACAGTACACATATGTTGATCTTGATAATGATACATGTGTATCTTGATAATGATACAGTACATGTATGCATACCTTGATAATGATACTGCACATATGTATCTTGATAATGATACAGTACACATATGTTGATCTTGATAATGATACATGTGTATCTTGATAATGATACAGTAAATGTATGTACATCTTGATAATGATAATGTACATGTGTAGCTGATAATGATACAGTACATGTATGTACATCTTGATAATGATACTATACATGTGTAGCTTGATAATGATACAGTACATGTATATACATCTTGATAATGATAATGTACATGTGTAGCTGATAATGATGCAGTACATGTATGTACATCTTGATAATGATAATGTACATGTGTAGCTAGCTGATAATGATACAGTACATGTGTGTACATCTTGATAATGATAATGTACATGTGTAGCCTGATAATGATACAGTACATGTATGTGTATCTTGATAATGATAATGTACCTGTGTAGCTTGATAATGATACAGTACATGTATGTACATCTTGATAATGAAAATGTACATGTGTAGCTTGATAATGATACAGTACATGTATGTGTATCTTGATAATGATAGTGTACATGTGTATTTTGGTAACAGTACTTTACATATATGTGTATGTTAATAATGCTTCTGTACATATATGTGTATCTTGATAATGATACTGCACATGTATATATAACTTGGTACTGATACATTTACCTTATGTAATTGCTTATAAGACTAAGTCCATTTGCAAACAGTACAGACCAAGATCTGCCAACACACAATGCACCAGCAGATCTGGGTCTGTGCAGTTTGTTAGGTGTAATAATCGTTATAACAAACATCATAGACAAAGATCTGCAGGTGCATTATGTGATGGCAGATCAGGGTCTGTGTTTTTTTGCAGCTGCATTATACAAGAGTATATACATGTATATGTACCATTTTTATAATATCTGGATCTCCAATAACTGTTCAAGATACTATTGGTTAACTTTGTTACATCTTATTGTTTTGGGAGCACAAAGCAATGTTATCAGCAAGATTAGTAATGTCTATAACTGAAGTATTGTCAATGCTGTATATATAAGGAAGTTCTAATTCATGTATATACATATAAGAAGTTACAAAAGTAAAATGCCATCTATACCAAAATTTCAACTTATTGTTTCAGAACTTTCATGGTCAAGTTAAAAACTGTAACTTTCACCTTGTGTAAATATGTAATTTTATACAGTTAAACTTTTCTTGCCACTTGATGCAAATTTTCCTAATTTAATCACATAGAAATTTTAACAATTTCAAAATTGTGAATTAAATAGTTATATATCTACTAGATTATAAGTTGACTCCAGCTGCAAACTTCAGTCACAGATCTGCGGTCATATTATGAGCCAGCAAAACGGGGTCTTTGCCACTTTGTTAGGGGAACAAACAACATAGACCTTAATCTGCCAATGCTGAATGCAACATCCTGTTGGGGTCTATGTTAGCTTCAACATATAAGCAACTATATGTGATATTTCCACATATGCATCCTAATTTTCTATGTATGTTAACTGCCTTGTCTGCAAGCAAAGTCATCAAGCAATTATACTGTCTGTCTAACCATCTGTCCTCACACTCTTATGTATGTATGATTCAGTTTGCCCATGTGAGAAAGATGAGATATTTTCCCATGTGAGAAAGATATGAGATATACAATTTTTTCCCTCTAATACTGTAGATGAGGTCATAGCACTTACATTATCATGAATGTTTGTAGTGTTTCTTCCATTTTGTAAAAAGTCAAATTTTGTTGGCTTGTTAGCAGCAAATCTTGTCTGCAACAAATTCTTTAATTTAAACCAAATGTGATACTTTCCAAAGACATAAAAAAATTTATTTCCAAAGCCATATCCATGCTTATGTCATCTTTATTTTTCAATCACTCTCCCACACTGAGAAGTAAAAGAAAAATAATCATGTACTCTGATGTGGAATAGGGAAATTCCACCAACTGTATTGAAATTTAATAGCAGGGCTCAACAAAGCCTAGTTCTTGACTCTCTGAATTTCTCTCTCCCACACCAACTAATATATTATGGATTATTCTTTGGTCATTAAACATCTTCAGCTCAATTTTGTCTACTCTGTGTTATTTGCTAATGAGAGACATATAGTTATCACTTTATGCAATGGCAACAGTGGCATAATGTTATAATTTTTTGTATTGATTTTGTGTTAAAGTGTTCAAAATAGTATGATTTTTTAAAGATTTGGTTCCATCTGTATGGGATACATCTTTTTATTGAGATAATAAATGCAGAGTTCTTTTACTTTTTTGGACAGGAATATTTAGAAATACTGGCATTTGTAAATATGGAAGCCCTTGCTGGTAACCAGATAACTCATTGCTGATAAGAAAAAATTATATGAATGAAAGAATTTTTGGGCACTACTAGACAAAGTCATAAAGTCCAATAGTAACCATGTCCAAGCCAGCAATATGGTTTATGCAAAATAATTTTACTTGAAATTGTGGGATTTTAACCAAAATTTAGTATGCAACTTAATATGATGAAGAAAGAGATTTCCAGACTTCTTTAGTACTATTTGAAGGAGTTATGACCCCTGCTTGCCAATCCCCATGACTTAATTTTGGCAGGTTAACTTTCACAAGGATTGTTGGACTTTAACCAGAATTGACTTTCAGCTTTATATTATTGAAAACTTGAATGTGATTTCCACAAAATAATTTATTGGATTTATCCCTCCTGATTGCTTTTCCAGTCTTTGGTTTTCGCCTCCAAACTTCATCAATATAATTATATTTCAATCAAATTTGGTATGGAAATTTATAATGATGACCTCATGAAATATGTTAAAATCCCATCATTCTACAAAATTATTCCTCAAAATAATTTGTTGGAGTAAAACTGTGATGGGTGCATAGATGACACATTGAATGAGTTTGATTTCCAGCATTCCATAACTTTATATACAAGAGTTATGCCCCATTGTAACCCACCTTTCCATAGCACAACTTTACCAAGGTTTGTTGGATTTTGACAAAGGGTAGTATGGGCGTTTATAATGTGTACTTCTTTGATGTTTTCAATTTTCAGCATTCCACATTATCATTGACATGAGTTATTTCCCCTTTCGATCCATCCTCCTGACCTTGGTTTCTATAAATAAATTATTGGCAATAAAAATCCCAAAACATATTAAGCACCGTTCACTCAAGTGTTTCGACTTAGAACCCAAAAAAGAACATTCAGAATTTTAAATAGTGTTCACTTATTGTTTTGTCTGTTATTACCAGCAGGCAAATGGAGAAAACTTGAGGGTAATTAAGAAAACAAAAAACAAAGGGTTTGCCAATATTGTTTATGAAATGATTGGGACAAGAGATATTTTTGGCATTAAGCTAACCATAGAAAAAGATCAAAAGCAAAATTTTGATAGAGCATCATGTATGTCAAATAAGGTCAGTGAAAGATCACATACCTGGACCTGACTTTAATGATTCAGATGTTAATCTTGAAGAAAATGTATCATAATTTTACTGACTGTTTATACTGTCTTTGAACCAAAGGCAAATGTTTAGCAACTACCACCTTCCTTTGAGAAATGTGCAGTCTGCATGAAAATTTTGTGAAAAAAGATGGATTTGAACAAGCAATCAAAACACGTGAATTGGTGAAAATTGTTTAGAGATAACGGTCTGGAAAATTCTACCATCAGAAAGAGCGCTACAGTAGCTGAGTTGGTGAAGCCGCCATTTTCTCCATTGGATAGGCCAGTAATGTGTTAAAAGTGGCAAAGGTTAAAAGTGGACATGTAAACAAAATTCTTTAGGCAACCATGAAAAACATAAATTCCACTAACAGTATTTGTAAGATATACAAATGTCATTTTCTATTCCCTTTCCAGTCATCAAAGTAAATTGCATTAAAAAGTGAGGTCTAATGAATAGATGTTTTACTTTTTTATTGTGGGTTTTAATAATACTTTATAACATGCCAGAAACAAATGGGAGCTAGATACTTTTCTGGCCCCAGTGGGTATTGATCCAGTGATCCTTGGATTATAAATCTGATGCTCTACCATGTGAGAAGTTTGGTGAGTATGCCATATAAAAATACAATTCCATTTTTTTTCTTCATGATTACCACAAATTCCTGGACATGTGATTGCAGATTTACACTAATATCTAAATAATGTCACAGCAAAATCAACCTATTATGCATTAAATCCATTTAATATTTAGAAAATTTCTATGTTTTTATTAAATGGAGGAGAGAATTTTTTTCCTAAATTGTTGGAAAGAATAGACCCTAACCAAAAATATTTTATGGCTGCAAAAATGATGTTTCGACTGTGATGGTCTACTTTTCTATTTAAGATTAATGTCCATTCTATTTTGCATTGGATCATTTCATAAAATGGGTGTGTCACAAATTATCTGAAGCATTTTTCTTGCAGACGAAATTGATCTCTGAAAAGGAGTCAGCTGATTGGCACAGCTATTAACCTTTGACCTTGAAATAAAATACAAGAACCAACCCCTTGGTTGTGTCTCTAATAGTCACTTTATTTATATGATGAATGTATTTTATATTAATTAAGAAAATGTTAGAATAAATAATTAATGTTTATAAGGGAATTTAAAAGTGAGTTTTAAATTTAGATCAACATTTAGAGTGATAAAAGTGAATTATATGTGTGACTTCCTCCAAGGCACAGGCTTGATAATGGAGTTTAAAAGCCTCATCCTATGATGTAAATAAGCAGATAAAATCAAAATCAACTGCTGGAACTTGCCAGTGAGCCATGGGTTGACATGTCAGGTATAGATAATTAGTTGCAAACTTGATTAGAATATAAAAGGAATTCTTATGCTGCAAGGTGAATATGTTGACATATGCAGTATCTGATATGATAGCACAAGGGATTGAACCTTTGACTTTCAAGGTGCAAAACAAATTCCTCACAACAGCATTTCCCAAAGTGTGGTTCTCATTGATAATTAATAAAATCTTGATAAAATTTTATAATTTAAACCTTGATATATCACTCCTTTTATCGTTGAAAATGGTTGCTATGATATGGAAATTTTAATCAACATTATGTAATTTTCAACTTTTAATAAGAACTCATATTATGTTAAACTTTCTTTCCAAACAACATTCTTAGTGCACTGTAAATAACGGGTTGCAGTTAAATTTTGATAATGAAAATGTTGCTAATGCTTACCTGAAGCAGCATTATAATAAATAACTACCAAAAACTGTCTACTATATGATACCAATATATCCACTGTTTCAAAATATCTATTATATACTACCAAACTATTACCTATCTCTCTAATCCTGGATATGATGTAGTCTTTAGGCAAAACAAATTCATAATGCACAGAAATAAAATTAATTAGACTAATTGCAATCATCTAAAACCAGCAAATATTAATGTTTCAAAATATTTATTTGATCTTTTTCAAAAAAAAGTCATGTTTCAGAAGAATTTGAATTAAACCTGAGCTGATTATTATGCTCAAAAATTGGTGTATACAGATGGTTCCAAATATGGAAACATGGATATGTTATTGCAATACAATATGGCACTATATTTAACTAGTTACCAGACGAAGTCTGCAGTTTTACTGCAGAAATCACAGCACCTTTAAACCTTGAAACAACTCAAAAAACACAATTTTGTTGAATACTTTCCATGCTGAAAACATTGCAAAACCTTAAATTTGACAACCTGTTAATATCCAAATTGTACAAAAACATTATTAATTTACAAAAGAAAAATATATTTTCTACCGCTGTCCACATAATCCGATTGGCACTAAGCGAAATGAAGTGGCAGATGAACCGAAGCTGTACTGCAATCACAATGTGGAAGAATGGATGGAAGATTTCATATTCTGGCTTCAAATATTGTATAAATTTGCATGTTCTGTATAGACTACCTAATTAGGCAGAATGCAAACTCAGCAATCAAGCTTTG